>APFE030325353.1:0-10044 GCA_000404065.3 Pinus taeda
AATTAATTTTGAATTATAAAAAATAAATACAACGCTTGAATTATAAAATTCAAGCTTTATTGCTGAAATTTATAACCTTCTTAGTAAATTTCAAACAAATGAACCAACGGATTTTCAAAAATATAATGCTAACTCCGCCTTACCATTGTGGAAGACTCGCAGCCTCAGCCTCAACGTATCCGCGAGGACTTGGAGTCATGAGGGAGTGCTTTGCTTGCAGAATCAGTCACTGAGGTCTTCCAAATTGCAGAGAAAGTAATTACCAACATAGTCTTCCGCGCCTTAAGCCAGAGGAGGGAGTTGACCTCTTTGCCCGCCCTGCGATGGCGATGAAGCCGAAAACATCAATAATCAACTGTATGTTGTTTATCGTCAGTGCATGGACGCCTCTGCACCTCTTAGCAGCTGACGATTTTAATAATTCCTACTGGGTTGATTGCGGGATCATCGAATATAGAGAAGGTAGCGATTTCCAGCATAATTTAGACCGGGTACTTGAATCATTGGTGGGGAACGTTTCTATGACCGGATTCAACACTAGTGTTGAGGGCCAAGACAGCAGTGGTGCTGCTTATGGGCTTGTCCAGTGCAGGGGGGATTTAAATTCCTCGGACTGCCAACAGTGCGCATCGGGGACGAAGGCATTGCTTGTTGATAAATGTCACAACACCACATCTGGATTCGTTTTGCTAAACGACTGCTTCTTACGTTACGACAATCATAACTTTTACAACGATTATAATGAGAGAAGCGAGGTTATGAATCTTGTTTGCGACAGCAATATAAGCTATGTCCCAGGGCTGTTCGGAAATGCTACTGAGCAAGTTCTCTTAGATACCATCGAAAAAGCTGTGCAGAATCCCCGACATTTCGCTACCGATAAAGTCGACACTGATTTTTCAGATTCGATGGAAATCTATGTCTTAGCCCAGTGTTCGAGAGATCTATCCCCAACAAATTGCCGATCGTGCTTAGTTGGGGGTCGGTCAAAGATATCCGGTGCCGGTAGGTTGAATAATTCTGCCACGGCATGCGCAACCGGAGCTAATGGAGCACGCTACCGAAGTAGGAACTGCGATTTGCATTACGAAATTTATAGCTTTTTCAATACTTCAATCATTTCGCCGTCATCTCCAGGCCAGAGTACTCCAGAATCAGGTATTTCTGTCGCAGACCTTACAATTGTTGTGGTTTTGTTCATTTGGAGAAATAAAACATATAGCCAATTTGCAATATCGAGATAAGCTCTGGCGGACTATAGTGGTTCTGTTAAGATTTTATTCGATAAGTAAACATAGGCTATATGTGTAAATTTGCAGGACGGAAAGGCTCTAAGGTGCTTCCGATAGTTCTAGGCGTGTTAGCTGCTCTGGCTGGATTAATTGTACCTATAGGCCTCTGCAAGTGGATTCGACGGAAACGTTGGCAACGGATTCGTCTAACCAGAGGTCCAGATACTGGTAGGTCATTCAGTGTGCGCCTTATTAGCAGGTATCTTATGAACTGCTCGCCTACTGAAAAACCTCAACATAAATAGATGCGATGCAATTGTTTTTGCAGGTTAGGACAGAGAAATCGACTTATCGATTCCTAAGGTGAATCCGGAACTAGTTTTTAAGTACCATATTCTGAGAGATGCTACTTCCAATTTTAAAGCAGAGAACAAACGAGGCCAGGGAGGTTTTGGGTCGCTCTATAAAGTGAGTATTAAATCATTGCTTTCAATTGAATTAGAGGTTTGTTCAGCAAGAACTCAAGATATAATGCAGAATATAAATCATTAAAAGCTGATTTAGAGTGAGCGTTAAACAATTGGTTTTGAAATCTAGAGTTGCAAGCAATAGTCCCAAGTGATAATGGAGAATAGAAATAATTTAGCTGATTGATGTACAGGGGGTTCTACCTGATGGACGCGACGTTGCAGTTAAACTGCTGAACATAGGTTCAACGCAAGGAGACGCTGAATTCTTGAATGAAGCAAATCTTGTCAGTCGTGTTAAACACAGAAATCTAGTGAAATTGCTTGGCTGCTGCGTCGAAAGCTCAGAAAGGCTACTAGTTTACGAATACCTCCAAAACAGTAGTCTCGACAAGTTTATATTCGGTTGCTTCTCGCTCTTTAACGGCTTAATGGTTCCATGGATATTGATTTATTAATTACAGATACAACAAAAGGTCATTCACTTAAATGGAGAGAGAGGTATGAAATCATAGTTGGAACTGCGCGTGGTCTGGCTTATCTTCACGAAGAGTCTCAAATTCGGATCATTCACAGAGATATTAAAGCAAGTAATATTTTACTTGACGATAAACACAGACCCAAAATATCCGACTTTGGATTAGCCAAACTCTTGGGAGAAGATCAGAGCCACGTCAGCACTAGAGTTGCTGGAACTTTGTAAGAATTATCTCTCCAGTTCAACCATTTGATGTCACTGTTGATTTAATAAATTGTAATATATGAGTAAACTACAAATTTATATCTTTTTAAGATGGTTAAGATATGGAGAGCTCACTGTAAATGACATTATGCAGTGGCTATATGGCGCCTGAGTACGCCCTACGCGGACAACTGACAGAGAAAGCAGATGTATTCAGCTTTGGAGTTCTTCCACTTGAGATTGTGAGCGGAAGAAAGAATCACAGTTTGGCTGAATGCACAGAGTTTCTCAGCGAAAGGGTATGGCTTACATGGATCTCATCTTTCACGTGGAAAGTTTCTAAAATCTTCATATATAGCATTGGCATACCTTGCTAATAAATATTTTATGTTCTTTTTGTGTGTCGGGCAACTAGACATGGAGACTGTATAAAGCAGAAAGAGCTTCAGAAATTATAGATCCCACATTGGAGGGCAGTTATTCGTCGGAGGAAGGGAATAGAGTGATTAAAATTGGTTTGCTCTGCACGCAATGTCGCAGGTAGTGTCGATGCTGACAAGCGAGCGAGAAAATGTTCCATCGCCAAGAAAACCTGCTTTCGTAGATCTGCCTGGTGTGGGAATACGTGACAGAGTTAGACGTGGTGGGGTTATTGAGCCTGACAGAACATCGAGCAGTGCAGCAACACCTGACCCTGACAGAACATCGAGCAGTGCAGCAACTTCTTCCACGACACATTCCTAAATCCATTCTGCAGTTGCTGATCCTTCCGGAAGTGCCCGTTAGGACTACTTTATCTCCGTTGATTATATGTACTCTGGAGCTAAGATGAAAATCAGGCCGTGCCTCTAGTAACGCCCTGGGGCATCATTAGTGGTTACCTCAAACTGTGGAACCACGGTGTATCCAAACAATTTCGGCTAGACAACCCTAATTCATCATTAGTGGTTACGCAATTAGTTGCGTCAAACTGACTGTGTATCCAAACAATTTCGGGTAGACAATCTTGACCCGGTTAGAAAAGGAAGATTATGCAGTCATACTAAATATAAAATCATAGATAAAGTTAGACTAAGTGGTGTAACTTACTGGAAATTTAAAAGAAAAAAACAGTCTTATTGTGCAATCATTTAAAGTTAAAGTAAATGAAGATGTTTCTACATGGATTCCAATCCTTTTCCAATATTACCCTTGTAAATGCCCTTAACTCTTCTTCATGTTTGTCTTTTACCTAAATAATTTTCTCAGTTTATATGTAATTAATCAGTTAAAAATGGTATGGGTATGGTTTTATAAGTTCAATATACATGGTTATTTTTTTTGGAAAAATAATTTTTTCCCTTAAGAATATCAAATAGGGAAAAATAAAAAAATACAAATTTATAAAGAGAATACAAATTAAAATAGAAAAAATTGGTATTTTTTCACTGGAGGCTATCTTGTGATTCTTCTGGACTATGATATCAATTTACTGGAAAGGAAGAGAAGGTTGGCACAAAATAACACAAATTTCACACACACAATAATAAGAGTTGTGGCTTTTCAATTGATTGTATAAATTTGATTCAACTGGATTACAATAAAGTCGCTAAGGGGTATTTAAACTTTTTCATCTACTAACTCACCCAAAATAACTTAAGATGCACACACTCTAAATTTGTCTTTACCCAATTGCGACCTACTTTGCTCTTGGGTGAAGACTCCGTTATTTTAAATTATTTTACTTTATTTGTGTGGTGTGTAGGATTTGATTTAATTTTAAAAATGTTACATGAACTAGTGTTATATGAAGCTTAAAGTGAGTTATAATTTTTTGGACATGTAGTATTGATAAATTATGGTATTACCCATGGTATCATAATAAAGTCTATTTACAAACTCAAATAGAACCATAACAAAGTTTATTTACAAACAAAGAATCTCCCTCATAAAATAAGGGTAAGTATTTTGATGCTTATTATAAATTGATGAATATCCAAACTTACCAACCATAATTTTTTTTTCCCGTAGAAAAAAGTCGTAATTTTATTCATATAGATAAAATTACATTTTGTAGATGCCAGAGGCATATGCAGATGGTTGTTCCTGAAATGACAGGCAACAAACAGAGAAATAACACAAAATAGCAGATCATTGTTCCCGTAATGACAGGAAGTAACAAAAATAGAATAACAGAAAAATGATAAGTTCCAGCATGCCTAAACTTTCCTACCCTTCTTCTTCTCCACCTGTCGCCATCCTCCGGAGTCAGGTGTGGATGTAATAATAGCTAGTTGATTTTCCATTGGGTTCAATTGAAGTTCTTTGTCAGATTCCGAGCCCTCTGATCCATGGGTTCGTTTGATGCCACTGACTTCCATTTGTAACTCTGGTTGCAGATTTGAAATGTGTGGCCCCAAATGAGTGGTTGGGGCATTTACTTCCTGATTTTGATTCTGTCTCATTTGAGTGTTTGGTTCTGTCTGGTTCTCTGTAGGCTCCACATTTATGTCTTCTTCTTCCAATGGGTCGGTGTGCTGCCAGCCTTTGGGCTTTTTTTGTTGTTTCTTAGTTCTCTTGGGGTCCTTTCTAGCAAAAGGGAAATCGTATTGTAGGTGGCTTGTTTGCATGCAACCCCTACACCGGAACGCTGTGTTCTCATAGTCAAGCTGTTGTATCCATTGAGAATTATTGAAGTTCAGCGTGATGTGGTCAGCTAGCCCCTGACTCAAGTCCACTTCTACACACATTCTTGCGAATGTAAATATTCCCCTTATAGCTCTGTCTTTATCCATTTTGAGGAATTTCCCAAGGGTGTTCCCAATGGCTGTTAATACTTTCCAATGCCAAAAATGTAGAGGGAGCCCATGTAGCCTTACCCATACTGGCATCTTTGAGACTATCATTGCATTGGCGTCAAAATCAAAAAACCAGGGGGTGGTGAAAAGGCCACCACTGCCCCAGAACCAAGGCCCCTGATTGATTATACTGTCTTTTTCTTGTTCTGTGTTAAATCTAACTATGAAAAACCCTTTAGGGAATAGGTAAATTTCACAGTTAGATGTCCATGTTGAGAAGATCCATTGGTGCAAGGCATTTGATTTTGGCCAGAAACCATTAAATCTACAAATTACTGCATTTTTAGATAAGGCGTTATGTAAACTTGTTACCTCTGGCATAGATACTTGTAGCGTTGGTGATTCTGGCTTCTGTTCAACAATGTAGGGTCCTGGTAATTCTGATGGTGGTGTTGCTGTATTTTTCATTTTGTCCTTCCCCTTTACTGCATCCCGAAAGGTACTTGTATTTATTGCGTTGGTTCTGGTGCTTCCGCCCCGCAATCAGAGATTTAGAAAGATGGTTGAATCTTTGGCAATGTCATAGTGTTGGAGGGTTTGGTAGTCCTGCAAACTGTGCCTTGAGCATATGAGGTTTTGAAGATGTGCTGGGGTTCCAAGGAGACCCTGGATTTCCTTTTTTAACTCAAGTATGCTCATTCCCTTACTGATTCACATGCAAAAGTGTTTTCCCTCGATCGATTTGATGAAGATTTGAACCAGATCTGTGTCCGTGCGAAGTGGATCAGTCTTGTAAGGACCTCTTTGAATCGAATTTGCACACATGCAAGGTAGATCATGCTTATGGAGCCCTCGCTTTGCTGGATCTGGCCGACTGTGAGGTATTGGCGGATCGTTCTGTTCTGCCCTTAATTGCACAGCGGTTTCCGACCTGAACGTTTCTCGCTTGCCCCAATTTTCAGTTTTGTCTGCCAGATCTGGCAGTTCAAAGGCATATTTGGGGTGTTTTTGTCTTTCCTCTGTATAGAAAGGCTTTCCACCTTCTATCATCGGTTTTTCAGATTCAATCGCATTAGTTCTCATGTGTGCATCAGCGGGACCGCGCCATATAACAAATATATCATAGGATCTGTTTGATTCAAGTCAAGTGGTTCGTGGTCGTTTCTCCCTAAAGCTCTTTGGCGTCAGATTTGAGCCGCCCCTCGTTATTCCAGAGGGAGCATCATTCTGTTTGGTTCCTACTCGTATGGTCATCTCCGACCAGTCCTCTCCATCCTTGCCTTTAAAGACATTTAAAAATACCGAAACAAGGCAGTATTGTGTTTTCGTTTGCGGATCTGGTCGATGGCGGGCTGTATCGTCCATGCCATGACCTGTTACAATAAGAGCAAACGGTTTACAGTGAAAATACCCCTTAAACAGATATTGAGAGCTCGTCCATGACCTGAGAGCAAACTGATCAGCCTCCGGGGACCGATTTGATGCAGAGGTTTTGTGGTCTGTTCCGCTGCAAAGCCATATCCATGACGACGTATACGATTCGGATGTTCCGGCGCTCGATTTCCTCCAGGGATTCTCTGCTATCTCCGCCCCTTCGCAAATCTGCAGTGTGACAGCGACACCAAGGAATGTAGAAACCCTAGCCATCCTTCGTCCAATAGACTTACCAACCATATATAATATACTAGTGTACATGTATATAATAAACTTATCTATAAAACTAAAATAGCATTTAAAAACTAAAAATAAAAATAACACATTTTGTTAATAGTATTGAATAAGCATATATATTATATATATATAAACATAAAGTAAAAAATCCAAATTTATTTGATTTTAATTGTTTTTATTTATTTTAATATTAGTATTATTTTATATAATAAATATTTTTATAATAAAAATAAATCGACTATATATTAGAATCTAATATATACAGTTGACCTTTTGTGATTTGCATAAAATAATATTTTTATAAAAAAAATTAAAATGCATATATTATTGGTTTGTGTTTGACACATAATGTGGATGCCTTTTGTATGATAATTTCAATTTTTGACATGGTATGTAATCCGTAATAGGTTACTGAAATGAAATATATGATTATAGAATATATTTTAAAATATATAAATAAATAAATTTGTTAAATTTATAATTTTATATATAAAGAAATGAACGGAAAAAATAATAATTTAACATTATTTTTTTAATAATTATCTAAATTATTAAATATGATTAAGTTTGAGTATTGGTGAGTTTGTAGTTTATTTTTCAGTTCTCTCATTACTGAAGTAAGTTTATACAATGAGGTTAGGATTTTTTCATTATTGAAGTAAGTTTATACAATGAGGTCAGAATTTTTTAATATGTGTATTTGAAGTTTTTTATTTAAAGATTATTTAAAGGTTTTTAAATTATTTTTATATTTATAAATTTAGTTTTAAGAATCTAATATGATTATTCATTGATTTTAATAACTTATTTATTCTTTTTTTTTTCATTTAGAAATAATAAAATTATTTTTTCACAATGGATGATATGTTTTATTTTTCAAATCTCTGTCAAGATAGTGATGTATGTAATTGTTGTGAAATTTTCAATATCATTTATTTTCTTTTTCTTCGAATTTTTTTCAAGATAGTGATGTACGTAATTGTTGCGACATTTTAAATATCAATTTTTTTTATAAAATTAAAGTTGTTCTATCCAAATATAATAATGCAATGAATTTAATTGTAAGTAGTTTATCAATATATGAGAAAAAATATATATCAGTTTCTTAAGTTTTGTTTTATGATTTGATTTTCATAGTTACTCGAAATATATTGCAAAAGTTTACTATACTTTTATTATTATAGATGATAATGTAATTGTATTATAACATGAATTATAGTTACTATAATTTGATAAACATAATTGAGGTTGGCCACATACTTTAAATTATTCTTTCAAAATAACAATTAAAAACTTATATATATATGTTAGTGCATTTATGCATCTAATAAATATGTTTCAAGTGGCAAAGTAAGTAGATTGATCACTCTACCCGGTTATATTATAAATTAAGTGGCAAAGTAACTGGAAAATTTTCTAAAATCTGAGTTATATTATAAATTAATATTAAAAAAAGAACAACAAATTTAAAATAATATTGAATTAAAATATAGAAGTTTTTTTTTAAAGTTAAAAGTTTATATAGAATAAAGGCCATATACAATTTTTAATAACGTAAAGGTTGATATTTTGAATTTTGTTGTTTAAAATTTAGATTACAAAATTATGATGTAATTTCCATTCCTCGCAACTCAAAATTATGAACTTGGATGTATCACTTTTAAAATCTCTTATATTTGAAAAAAAAAAAAAAAAACCTTGTTCTATAAATTAGATTATAATTTTTTTTTATTAATGGTATATTTTATTTCCAATAAAAATTTTAAAAAAAAATTTGTTCTAAAATTTAAGTTATAAAATTTTATCAATGTCATCTTATTCTCTAACTCAAAAAAAAGAGTAATACAAAGTGTTAATTTTGATGGGTAAGGTGAATATAAATACCTTTGGGATGAGGGAAGCAAAGGCATGGATTTAAGTTTGAAAATGGTTGAATTCATATACAAAGTGTTAATTTTGTTGGATAAAGTGAATATAAATACTTTCAGGATAAGTGAAGCAAAGGCATGGATTTAAGTTTGAAAATGGTTGAATTCATTGTTAAAACAACATATTCTTTTTTTTAGTTTTTTTAGGGAAATAAGTTTATTGAATATGAGATGGAGATGTTTTTATCTATGTATTTGTAATTTTTTATTAAATATTATTAATTTTATTTTTATTAATTTGGGATATATAAAAAATGGGTTAATAGAAATCTAAGTAAATATCTCTATTTTTCAATTCTTAATTGAGATAGTATAATTTCTCTTATATAATAGATGATCATGTACTTTCTTACTAAGGTAATGACTTATATAAATTGTTGTAATATTTTCAACATCATATTTTCTTGATGGACATGAGAGTAAATTTGCTTTATTTAAATATAATAGTGTCCATAGTCAAATTCTATACAAGTTGTCTTTACTGAGACTTTCTGGAAGCTTTTCTAGTGGGTTTTTTTGGTCTAATTTCTCTAAAATCTAGTAGGAATTTATCGAAAACACAAGCTTGATGGGTAACCCCTGCACAATCGAAGTGCCTTAGGGGTTTTTCAGGGCGTTGAATCCATATATACAGTAAAAAAACCAGTTTAAATAACACAAATCAAGATTTCACCTTAAATTCCTCTACATCATTCTGACACACAAAAGTCGAAAAAATTGCACTTAATAAGTAAGTTTATGAATTTCTAAAAGGCAGAAAAGATACCCCTTTCTTAGGCTTTATTAAGACTTGATTTTCATAATTGTTTTGTGAAATTTATGATAAAAGTTTAATATAATTTTGTTTTTATTGATGATAATGTAATTGTATTATGCTATTTATTATAGTTGACCAAATTCTTTGAACTTATCTTTTTAAAAAAATAATAATAAAAAACTTAAAAATTATTTAAAAATGTATTTGTATTTGTATATGTTTATTTTTATTTTATTTTAATTTAAGTATTTATATTTCAATTTATTTATTTAGTTTATCTATTACCAACATTTTTAGGCGAGGAGTAACTCCAGAAAAACTGATTCGTTTATTCCATTAGGCAACTATCTATTATATACATGAATGTGATCGTTCGGTTCATCTTCTTGATGACTGCTCACATTCAATTTTCCCAATCGCTGAGGATTAGGTGTCAACATTCCCCCCCTTAATCTGAAGGGATGTTGGTGAGTCCAAGCATCATTCTGAATCTTTCAAGATTTTCTCTTCCAAGCGCTTTGGTGAAGATG
>APFE030325355.1:0-14193 GCA_000404065.3 Pinus taeda
AGAACGAAACACATTGATACAAGGTTTCACTACATCAGAGAATTGGTGAACAATGGAGAAATTGTCCTAGAACATTGTAGGACTCAAGAATAGGTTGCAGACATCTTGACGAAGCCATTGGATCAGAAAAGCTTTGAATATTTGAGGAAATTTCTGGGTATGACCGAATGCCCAGCAGTTGAAATTAAAGGGGAGTGTTGAAAATGTAATTTCAATGCAGCCGTACCAAACCCCGAAACCACAGCAGCAAAACCATAAAACCGCCGGTAAGTTTCTCGGACCCGCTCTTGCGTAAAGTGGTTTCCGTACATAGGCGCTCCAAGAAAGTTCAAGTGTTGACACATGGTTGAGGCGTGACATCACCCTCTGACAATTTCTCGGAAGGTAAATGTCGACTAAAAATGCCTTCCGATATTCACCTCCTTCGTCCGATCTGCTCCAGCGTTCTCCACCGTTGATTGCACTCCAAGATGCACACGAGCATGCAGTGAATATTGGGTGGAGTAAAACAAAAGTTTTGGTTGACCGCCCAGGTAAAGAGATTAATGTGATTTAATGTAGTTCGTAAAATGTTGGTAGGAGTTTTAATTTTTCCATAGTAACGGAAGTATGGGTAATTTAAAATAGGCATGGGCATGGGTAATTGTTTTAAAATTTTAATTTTTTTTTACCGGATTATGGTCATATACGCAATGTAATTTTTTTTTGGTGTTGTTGTTGCATACACATAGTATGCTTTATGATTTGTGTTGTGTTGACCATTCTGTAATATAGCAATAGAACGCACATCAGTGCAGGAGCGAAGGCCAGGGGGAAGAATGTATCAAAAATCATGAATTGTTTCACACAACAGTAAAAATGGAAAAGTAAGTTTTGGTGAATATGTAATTTTTCACACAGCAGTGTGTTGATCTTTCTTTTACAGCAGTAAATCCTTGTAATCTTTGTTTTCACACAGCAGTGAATGTAAATGAAATTTTTACACACAGTGGTGTAAAATTTCAAAGGAGACAGAGTAATTTTGTTGAAATGTTTTGGTGAATCCCTCCTAGTGAAAGAGGATGAATATGTATCAGTGATTTTTATTTTAATGAATAGAAAATCTTTTATGGTAGTGCAATACTCTTTTCTCAGTTAATTTTTTTTAAAAGCCTCCTTGTGCAAAAAGATCCTGGAGTAAAGGAAACAAAGCATTGCATCTGTGTGCTTGAATTGTTTGTGTTTTTGGGATTTTGCCAGAAAAATCCCCAACATATAATATCCTTGGTGCAAAAGCTGATGAGATGGTGGATGAGATATGCCGTGAAGCGTATATCCTGCCCTAATCGCTGCTTCGCCGCAGTGCGGGCAATTCCTCTACATGTGCAGTTTCCAAAATTAGTTCGAGGTAAAGGCAGATTCACCCTACCTCTGCAGTCAGCATGAACTGCAAAATACACGAGCTCATTCTGTGGGACTTGTAGAGATTTCATTTAGGCATTTCTAAAACTGTGCAGCCACGACGACAAATGAAGTTGAAGCCCCAGTTCGTTCCTTCAAATCCCTAATCATTGTTTGAAAACATTGAGATTTCTAGCTTTGTTTCTCGCTCTCAGAGACCTTTAGGAATACCAATTTCAGTGTTCTCGTTGTGCTCCATATGAGGTTCTGAAACCATGGAGAACGATAAATCATTTTTGGCATCATGCATATATTTTAAAACCTGCACTTCCTTGATCACATCATTGACTACTTCTTCAGACTTAAAGAAATATTGGGTATTGGATAATCCTTCTTGTGGCGGTTGAATATTGTTCTCATGTGCTTAGGATTCGCCGAAATAGGAAGTCCTCTGCCACATTCCACCCAAAATTTCATCAAATTCCAGAAGGAACTCCCGAAACGTGATGATAATTCACTCCAATACATATTCCGCCTCCCTGAAGAGCAGTCACCTGTAATAAAACAAAAAAGATAACCAAAATTCTGAAGTTAATTTGACTTTTCTAAAATGTGTTATGGCTTTCCCAGGGCTCAAGATTAACTCGATTCCTCATTATGCCACTGATGAGCGTGATTGAGATAGATGATAGTCTGATTACTAAGAAGGAACATCAATTCTTAAAAAGGTTAAACTCTTTCATGTTTTTAAGAAGGTTAAACTCTTTCTTGTTTTAAGATAGAAAGGTTTTAAACTAGTTTGGTTTGGATTCTTGAATTTGAATCTAAGTTACTCGTATTGAAACTTAGGGTTGTTTGCATGGCTTTGTTAATCTTAATCACTAATTGAGAACAATAAAAAATCTAAACTATTTTCATAATAAATAATCTGATGATATGGTAGTTGTATATTTTGGAGTATTTTAAAAATCTGATAGATATTAGATTAACTTACAAAATTTTCAAATATTTCAGAATTTACCATCAATCAAATTTCCAGAATGATTCAAATCTGAAATGGATATAAATACGTGTAAATATACACATCTGGTCGAAACCACTGACTTCTACAGTTTGTGTCATTGCACTTTATTCCACTCTGTCAACTCAACTATTATGTATGGATATTGGAATTTTATAACTAGCATTTGCACCAGATGTTGCAAAGAAAACGTCGTAAGGCATAAAGTGCGGAAATCCATTATCCATGTAGTGTGTGCATTATTCAACAAGGTGGATCTCTCTAAATTTGTTGCAAACATTTATTTTGTTGCATTGCTAATTTATTTAGGGTCTACTACTACCTCCTCTTATTGGAATATTAAATTTCTTATCACCCCATGATGACAATCCCTCTAATTATTGGCATCACAATTTTTTCCACTTTAGTGGGGTTACTACCTAAAGAAACATGAATTTGAGTCACTCAATTAAAAAGAAATTGCTAAATTGCTATTTATCAGGTTTTGAGTAAAAACAATTAATAACTCATATTTACAACCCTTCAAATATTTACAACCTTTAAAATCTTGTATTTATAACTCATATTTATAACCCTTTAAAATGAAACTAACTATCTATATTTTTATTAATAATAAAAAGAATCTTCTTTATAAAACTCACACTCACATGCTACTCCTATATATTTATCTTATATTTAATATTCAGTGTCCATCAATTGAATGACAAGATGAAAGCTCAACTTAATTGCACCTTTAAAAGGTGACTTAAAAGTTTAATTGGTAATTATGTATTTAGTAATTTGTACATTGTTAATTGCAATTTCTCTTGAAAACCAATGTTTATATCAAAATTTTAAAAATTAACACTCACTTTTCCCGTAGTCTCGTGTTTCTGTGGTACTCAAGATTGCCTTTCTCCAAAGTATCCAATGTGAAGATGATATCTTATGTGTTTCCCCTTTCTCAGTAGGTTCATGTGATTATTATTATTTTTGGTGTTAATATCTATGTTTTTTTTATGCCCATCCATTATTTATTATCTAAACATTGATGTTTGAAAATCCGTAAGTGGCTAGTGTGGAAATTGCAAGGTATGTTGAGAATTTGGTTATCTAGTAAGCTTAGAGTCATTCTTGAGTCATTATCTTTACCATCTCAGGAAGAAGAAGAAAAGCCTATTGAATTGAAAAAGAACCCTAAAAGGTATTAGGATCCATGGGTCATTTTTTTTTGCATCATGTAGCAAGATCACATGGTTAATTGATTATGCCACATGAAGAATTAGCCTTTGCCAATATTTAGGCTTATAACTAGGTGGTTTTTTCTACTAATATTCTTATACCAATTTACCATGATAATTCTCTTTTAAATTAAAAAGCAAGCATCGTTTTTTAGTGTTTCAACTTCATTTATAAAGAGTTTAGTACTGATAATTAGTAGATTATATGAAATTTTGAAAATTGCACTAATATATTATTGTTGTAAGGCTCTACACTCCCAATGGAACTCATATAGTGAGTGGAGAAAGAAATGATAAGTTTTTAAAATGGTGAGGATCTATGATGCGCAAAAGGCGATGCTTGTCATCAACAAAGTTTTGACCCCATGCTACAAAATCCTTATTTGAAGGCGGCTTCCCAGTAAGAATCTCCAGAAAAATAACCCCAAAGGAATAAACATCCCACTTTTGGTTGGGTTTGAGAGTTTTCAATGCCTCTGGGGTCTGGTAAGGAGATACAAAGTGCTTGGATGTCCCTGAACTGCCCAGCAGATCAGGTGTTGTTTGCAGGCTATCGCGGGAGCCAGTGGAGCGTTTTCTCCCTGAAAATATACCTTCAAGGTTCCTTAGGTGGATAGCAGAGCTACTATACTTGACATTGGCAGTGTTCAGTAGCTTTTCTAGCCCAAAATCTGCTATGTATGGGTCCATGTCAAAGCGTGAAAGGGTGTTGCTTGGCTTAATATTTTCATGAACAAACTTCCTTTCATGAAAATAAGCCAGGCCTCTGGCTACTCCCTTTGCAATTTTAATCCTGGCCAACCATGGCAGATAAAAGGGAGAGTTTGATGACCTTCCTGCAAGATTGGAGAGATATAGTGTTAGTCAATGTTAATGTGAAAGGATCTGAAAAGGATAAGCTGAACAACAAAACATACCGCAAAAACAGCAAAGGTAGAGGACTCGTCCCCTCGAATTTTTTGGCATTCCAATTTCATAAGAGTGAAGTCCTCTCCTTTCTTTCTTTGGCCCGCCTAGCCATGTCGAATAGTCGGCTTCTCGATCTTCTCATTTTTGAGCTTGCGCTTCAGAAGTTCTGCCAAGGGCACCATCGGACCTTTCCTCCTGTACACAACCCCATTTCCATTCCCGTTCACCTGCTTCATCTTCACCGGCATCATCTTCTCCCCCTCCTCACTAAATTGCAAGCATCATAGGGCCGCCACGCCTACCGACTCAAAAAATACTGTTATGATGTAACACAATATCCCAATACTGTAATGAAATTAATTGAGTCATTATGATGTGTTCAGTCTCCAAAATAAAGTTATTAATGCAGTCATCAATAAAATATGGCTTACCAGAAATATGGTATAATGGACCTGTTTAATATATAACAGTAGAAACATTCCACAGAAACTGATATAAATACTGCAGCTAATTGTTCTCCAGCTAAGTAAGAAGATGTTATGTAGAATAAGATACAAATACAAGCATAGGGTCACTTGTCTTATTTCATGGTCTTCTTAAGAAGGCTTATGAAGGAAGATGTGTACCATTCTCATGGTTTTGATAAATTATCATTTGTTGCTGAGATGAACATGTATATATAAATATTCTAACCTGAAAAAAGAGCAGTTTCTTCTTTGCATATGCAAACTATAGCTGAACCAATAAATCTAATTTTCAATATTGATTTGCATCAATTTCTTTTGGTCCAACCAACAATTAAAATCCATCCCCTGCCATTGCAACAATAATACACCATATATCACCTTCCCATTAAAACTAAGAATGAGCTGCAAGTAAACTGTGAGAACGCGGATGCCTCATAAGCATGGAGTTAAGTTTGATCCCTGAGCTTTGCTACAATCCTCAACTGTAGAAATATTGAACTTTTTAAGAAGACTCTGGCTATTTCATAAGTAGCTGAGTTGACAACAGAGTTTGTCTGTTGCTAAGTCCCAATCATAGAGGTGTCTATATGAGTTATGTCAATGTCTAAGTAGAGCTGTTGAATATGGAATGTGGGTGTAAGTCCTCATCTTTGTCCAACTTATGTCAAAGGAAGGATGCTACACAGGAAGAAAGAATTGGTTAATCGGTTGTGGATGATGGCATTTTTTCTAAAAAATGCAATACCTCCTTCATTGATGGTCTCTTTTGAGGGGAAGCAGAAGCACAATTCAATGCAATCCCCACAGACACTGAGATTCCTTCCCTTCCTTCAACCTTTGGTCGAAGAGTAGGATCTATGATGCGCAAAAGGCGATGCTTGTCATCAATAAAGTTTTGACCCCATGCTGCAAAATCCTTATCTGAAGGTGGCTTCCCAGTAAGAATCTCCAGAAAAATAACCCCAAAGGAATAAACAACCTCCAACTTTCACTTCCCTTCATTTTCTTATTCTTGGTGTTTGTATCCTTCAGAAAATATAGAAAAGACTTTCAAGGTCTACAGTTTCATACACGGTCATTCTAAAAGGCATGGACAAATCAACCTTACTGGTGATGACTTCAATTTCAGGGACTTGTGCAATTACCAAGCCAATGGGATACTTCTGAATAAGCCTGCAGACTATTTGGAATAATAGCAAATGAAAATTCACTATAATATCAAATGCCACCAAGGTTAGTTGATAACAATCTAGCAGAGATAGCCCCAAGGATTAGCTTGGTTAGAAGATGCTTTAGTGCAAACACTCAAGGAGGTCTCGGGATCAAATGTCATTGAATATCTAGTGGTTACCAACAATAGCTAAACAGGGGAAAAGTGTGGAATCCATAAGGAACTCATTATATGCAGGCTTGTGATTGCCAACAGTAGCTAAATAGGGGAGATTGTGGAATACATAAGAAACTCATAATATGCAAGCAATTGAAGGGCTATCTTTGTTAAAAATAAATAAAAAACAACCTTGCAGAAATGAATTGAATGAGATTTCGTGCAAATATACATGAAATGGAAAAAAGAGAACAAGAGAACCCACCATAATAGGCATTTGCCAAGCTTCCATGTGGAATGTAGTCATAAACCAGCAATTTTTCCTCTATACCCCAATAGAAAGCTCGGAGGCGAACAATGTTGGGATGTTTAACCCAACCGATTGCTTTATTTTCTGCTTCAAAATCCTTGTACCTTTCCAAACCACCATCACCAAGTCGCCTTACTGCAAAAGTCAACCCATCTTCTAGAACTGCCTTATACAATATAGTATAACCACTGGCACCCAATATATATGTAGAGGCTCTGAGTAGCTTATCTAATTCCATGTCAAGATATCCATTTAATGTCACAAAAGTTCCTTGCTGTTGATCTCCATTGTCCGAGACACTTCCACTTGAGCTCTCATCAACTTTTTTAAGGCAGAGCCATCCAACTCTACCCGAACTGGAAGAACAGTCTCCATTATTGTCCAACTGAATATGCCTGGTATTAGGCTGATGGCAGATAAAAGGGAGAATTTGATGACCTTCCTGCAACCATAAATTTTCACAAAAGAAGCACGGTCAAGTTTTACAAGCCTTTATTGTAGTATGTAAATTTACTTCTTTATGTCTATATATCCCACAAAAGATTGTGCAGATTCCTACCTCGGCTCCACCAACAATATTCAATCTACCAATCTCACCACCACTGACCATTATGCGCTCTCTCCTACAGTATCATATATCAATACAAATCAAGAGCTTGAAACAATAAACTGGCTAAACAAAGACTGGTTTCCACAATCAACCAACCAAAGGAATACAGACACTCGTATAGCACAAAGGGTCATGGTTTGTTCTGCATCAAGGCAAGAATCTTACTCTTCAAGATTGGCCTCAAGCCTATGATCAACAGTTAAAAGAGAAACCAACCCTCCAGGCGATTCAAGAATGCAGCGAGAATCACCTACAGATGCTACCGTGACTATCTAGGAAACGCAATGGAGTTTTGAAATGGGTAGATTTTATAGTCTAACACTAACAACCAAAATTTTCTACATTGCTTTTATCAATATGAGAGCCCGAGAAGATAGGTGCAGGTGAAGCAATGGAGTTTTGAAATGGGTAGATTTTATAATCTAAAACTAAATCAAGCAAAATTTTGTACATTGTTTTTATGAATATGAGAGCCTGAGACTATAGGTGCAGGTGAAGTAATGGAGTTTTGAAATGGAAATTACAAAAATAAAATTCTAAAATGAAACAACAAATGGATTTGGTACAAATTTGTTTTTGTTTGTTCCGTTATTGTTGTATCTATGAATGGGTTTGCTGCTTCTTGGCTTCGATCATGACCATTTGGGGTGGCCTTCTGCACTGATTTCCATTTGCTTTCATCATCATGAGCTAGAGAGTCTATGATGTGTTTTGTCTTATAAGTCAGTTCTATACAATGTTCAGATTTCAAAAGATTTCATTCATGGCATTTCTTCTCCTGTAATTTCAATCAGGGCGGTCTCTGAATATTGTGTTTCCTTGTGCAGTAAATTCATTCTAAATCATGGGGGAAGCTTACACACAACTGGAGCTTAACATCATGTTAGCTCAAGATCTAAAGGAGATGCATCTTTTTGGCATGATGCAGACCTACTATGTTGTATGGATCAATTTCAAGAAAAAACAGACGACGCAAATTGACAGAACAGGGGGCCCAAACCCTACTCTGAATGACAAGGCCATATTCAGAGTGGAAGAGAGTTTTCTCTGCTGTGAAACCTTTGCTGTGATGATGGATATATACTACATGGGTTGCCTCAAGGATACCCTGCTAGGCACTGTGAGGGTCCTGCTTTCCACTCTCCTCAAGGGCTACAAGAGCACAGATTTCAGTGGGATGAGATTCTTGGCACTGCAGGTCCGTCGTCCTTCTGGTCACCCACAGGGCATTCTCAACCTTGACACCTTGATTCTTGATGGAGTAGATCTTCACAGAATGAACAGATTCATCCCTGTCACTGGGGGGGCTGTGGGTTTCAGAGATTTGATGGGGAATCCTGTCGAACCCAGGCCTTCATTTGTGGGAAAATTACTATCCATTAAACCTAATAATGTTGTTGATGCCCAAGAACAAAAATTCCGCTGTCAAGACTTCAATAGTAGTGCATGCAAGGAACAGGGTAAAGATCAAGAAAAGCAGAAAGATGGTGGTGAGATGGTTGAGAAGGAGAAGAAGAAAGCTGTTGGCTGCTATCAGATTCTCATG
The DNA here is from genome assembly GCA_000404065.3 of Pinus taeda. Taxonomy (NCBI): domain Eukaryota; kingdom Viridiplantae; phylum Streptophyta; class Pinopsida; order Pinales; family Pinaceae; genus Pinus; species Pinus taeda. Next base: position 8,791 of record APFE030325355.1, read on the forward strand.
GCCCCAAAATTGAAAAGGAATAAAGTTGGATTGAGGAATGGGGCTGCAAAAATTCATCTCAGTCCATCTGACAGTAACATCTGTGCCAAGGAAGATCAAGATCCTGCTTTGGCTTATAACAAAGCAATACCAATTTATGCATAGTGTTATCATCAATAATATTATTGTGCAATAATACGTTGGTTTTCTGTTATTATATTCTTTGTGCAAGTGCCTTCAATTCCTAGTTGATTCATGAAGTGCTTATTATGGCATACATAAATATTTTGAAAATCACTAGCCACTGTGGATGAAACACTAGTTTATGTAAAATTTTGAATAGATATATGAATATGAAAAGGGCAAGTTCAGTGCCTTTAGCCTGCTACTTTGATATATATTCTTAGCCTATGTGGATGAAACATTGGTTTGTGTAAAAGTTTGAATAGATATGAGTCTGAATTTTGCAATGAGCATGTTCAGTGCCTTCAGTCTGCTACTTTGATAGATACTCTTAGCCACTGTGGATCACACATTGGTTTGTTTAAAAATTTGAATAGATATATAAGTCTCAAATGGGCAAGTTCAGTGCCTTCAGTCTGCTACTTTGATAAATACTCTTAGCCACGGTGGATGAAATATTGGTTTGTGTAGAAATTTGAGTAGATATATGAGTGAATTGGGCAAGTTCAGTGCCTTAAATCTTTGATATATACTACTCTTAGCCATTGTGGATGAAATATTGGTTTATGTAAACATTTGAATAGATATATCATATATGAGTCTGAAATGGGCAAATTCAGTGCCTTCAGTTTGCTGCTTTGATATATATAGAGTATATATATTTGTTTACAGGATGATCACTGCATTTTTAACTTATGTCCTTCATTAACCAAATCAATCTTTCAAAGACACAGTAGGCTTTCCTAATCTTGTAGAAAACGGTCCGTCCATATTAAGCCATAAGGATGAAAACCAAGCGAGATAATAATCATATGCAAGTGACTATTGTTGAAAAATATTTCTAACTCTCGTTTTACATTAACATTATTTTACAATCAAGAAAATGCGGGAAAGAAGGCTCTATTACAAGCCCATTAGATGAAGTTGGGGTAGATTTTATGGTTTGAAACTAACTCAACCGAAATTTTCTACATTGTTTTTATCAATATGAAAGCCTGAGAAGATAGGTGCAGGTGAAGCAATGGAGTTTTGACATGGGTATATTTTATAGTCTAACACTAACAACCAAAATTTTCTACATTGCTTTTATCAATATGAGAGCCTGAGAAGATAGGTACAGGTGAAGGAATGGAGTTTTGAAATGGGTAGATTTTATAATCTAAAACTAACTCAAGCAAAATTTTGTACATTGTTTTTATGAATATGATAGCCTAAGACTATAGGTGCAGGTGAAATAATGGAGTTTTGAAATGGAAATTACAACAATAAAATTCTAAAATGAAACAACAAATGGATTTGGTACAAATTTGTTTTTGTTTGTTCCATTATTGTTGTATCTATGAATGGGTTTTTCTGCTTCTTGGCTTCGATCATGACCATTTGGGGTGGCCTTTGTCCAAAACTTCATTAGAATGCCACAGGGACTTTGATCTTCTTCCCAACTGAGCTTCCAGTGTTTTAACCTTCAATCCAATAACTCATCCTTTTCGGAAGATGTTACTCTTTATTGTGTCAGAATAGAAATAAGAAAAAGATGGTTTATCAACTAGGGTGGGATCTTTCACCACCAAAATTGATAGGAGAGGTAAGGGGTCTTAAAACCCTCAGAGCTAAAGCTCAAGAAAACAAATGATTTGATCCACAAGATGATCATTTGATCTCAACTCCTCTCATATTTATAGATTTCTCCATGGGTTTCAAGATGTGAGGGATTGTGAGTGCAACCCCTAGTTTTGGGTTCTTTGGTCCCAGCCGACCAAATTTTTGCCTCAAATTGGGAAACATTGTGTTTTTATCCCTTTATCAAGACTATAGCCTACAGGTTGGATAGGCCAATTCGTCTCTCATTAATCCTCAATTTGAAGAGGAAATTACATACTTGAAATGTTTAGGATATTTGTTGATTGGTGTGGTCTGGATGTTGAGTTTAAATCCACACAATTCGAGTTTTTTGGTGAAATTAATGAGTCTTTCAAGGTTGAAATTTATGAAGTTTATTCGGGGTAATAATAATTCCTTGTGCTCTAACAGTATGATAAACATAAAATAATACAACCAGCATAAAACAATAGTACTCATTGAAGTTTAATACACCAAAATGAAAGAAAGTAGAAAGCTATTCATTCAAAGCACAGTAGAAAGTCCGAAAACAAGCTATATGAGCACAACCCAAATGGGATCGTACTAGCATAAAAATCACAAAGCAATATCAAATGCATGGATTTACTATCAATTGCAGGAGTCAGCTCAAACTAAACTCAAGTTGACCTCCTCCTATAGTCATGACGGTTCACTATGGATTGAACTAATATCAATAAGCACCTCATCTCCCTATTTGGCACTGAATTTGGTGAAGAAAAAGAATTGGTCAATGAGATATGAGGAACAACTCAATGATAACAAATGAAGACCTGAGCCCTAAAACGAAAAGAGGCCGCATTAAATAGACCTATTCTGAAGCAGAGACCAAAGTTTTTTTTCTGTGATATTGCTAGGTATATCTTGTTCCTTCTAAAGCTCTTTCTAATCAAGTCTGAGGCTGTTCAAGTTCTTGAAGAAGGCTCGAGTTTTCTGAATTATCCTCTGAGACAACATTTTGATGTTCACCTAGTTTCTAAAAGAAGAGTTTGTATGTATTTCGCTAGATTTAAGGTCTCTCTGAGATGCATCATCTGAAGTTATATTCAGCCTATTTGAATAAAAATTTCAAACCTCCTTCAAGTTGTCAGCGAAGGTACATATAACAATTTAATTGAACAGTTTAAGAAGTCGATTGCAAAGGGTAATATGCAAGGCTTAGATCTCCGTTGATTAGGAAAACTGGCCATGCTCAGTTGATGCAAGTCCGAAATAAGTGTCGGTATGTACAATGGAATAAATGATGAATAGTGGAGCACCGTGAGGAATCAATGCGATTGTGCAAATAGGTTCTATGTTTTGAGCTCCAAATCAGAACATTGACCAGTGCAATGATCTCAAACCAGTGATGTAGAGTGATGTACTTGGAATGACTCTCAGTAACCCTTGAAGAGCTTTGGAGCAGCTTCTAAAGATATTATGTATCAACCTCTTGAACAAAATTTGAAGCTTTTTGAATAAGCCTTGAATCAACATCTTGGGGAGTTTCTTGGAGAAATCTTGAAGCCTATTGAACAAATCTTGAACCAGAAGTAGAACAAGTACCTTTTGGGGCAGACCTTGGGTTAACTTTTGGAGCAACATTGTAGCCTCTCTTGAAGCAAACTTGGAGATTCCTTGTTGCAGACTTGAAAAGATTTGGAGCAGAAAATCTGGGGCTCACTTTTAGTGCAGATTGGAAGAGTATTGGAGCAAAAATTTGGAGTAGACATTGTAGTCCTTCTTAAAGCAGATCTGAATAAGACCTTGAAGACCAAGTTGAAGCCTAGATTTATATTTGAGGATTGGAGTCCTCATACAAGGTTGGAGCCTTGTGAGAGAGTAGGTTGGAGACTATATTGATATTTGAGGATTGGAGTCATCATTCAAGGTGGTCTTGCTTTCCACTCTTCTCAAGGGCTACGGGAGCACAGATTTCAGTGGGATGATTTTCTTGGCACTGCAGGTCCGTCGTCCTTTTGGTCACCCACAGGGCATTCTCAACCTTGGCACCATGATTCTTGATGGAGTAGATCTTCATAGAATGAACAGATTCATCCCTGCAACTGGGGCGGTTGTGGGTTTCAGAGATTTGATGGGGAATCCTGTTGAACCCAGGCCTTCATTTGTGGGAAAATTACTGTCCATTAAACCTAATAATGTTGTTGATGCTCAAGAACAACAATCCCACTGTCAAGACTTCAACAGTAGTGCATGCAAGGAACAGGACAAAGATCAAGAAAAGCAGAAAGATGGTGGTGAGATGGTTGAGAAGGAGAAGAAGAAAGCTGTTGGCTGATATCAGATGCTCATGGCCCCAAAATTGAAAAGGAATAAAGTTGGATTGAGGAATGGGGCTGCAAAAATTCATCTCAGTCCATCTGACAGTAACATCTGTGCCAAGGAAGATCAAGATCCCGCTCTGGCTTACAACAAAGCAATAGCAATTTATGCATAGTGTTATCATCAACAATATTATTGTGCAAGAATAGGTTGGTTTTCTGTTATTATATTCTTTGTGCAAGTGCCTTCAATTCCTAGTTGATTCGTGAAGTGCTTATTATGGCATACATAAATATTTTGAAAATCACGAGCCACTGTGGATGAAACACTGGTTTATGTAAAAGTTTGAATAGATATATGAATCTGAAAAGGGCAAGTTCAGTGCCTTTAGTTTGCTACTTCGATATATATTCTTAGCCTATGTGGATGAAACATTGGTTTGTGTAAAAGTTTGAATAGATATGAGTCTGAATTTTGCAATGGGCATGTTCAGTGCCTTCAGTTTGCTACTTTGATAGATACTCTTAACCACTGTGGATCACACATTGGTTTGTTTAAAACTTTGAATAGATATATAAGTCTCAAATGGGCAAGTTCAGTGCCTTCAGTCTGCTACTTTGATATATACTCTTAGCCACTGTGGATGAAATATTGGTTTATGTAGAAATTTGAGTAGATATATAAGTGAATTGGGCAAGTTCAGTGCCTTCAGTCTTTGATATATACTTCTCTTAGCCACTGTGGATGAAATATTGGTTTATGTAAACATTTGAATAGATATATCATATATGAGTCTAAAATGGGCAAATTCAGTGCCTTCAGTCTGCTGCTTTGATATATATAGAGTATATATATTTGTTTACAGGATGATCACTGCATTTTTAACTTATGTCCTTCATTAATCAAATCGATCTTTCAAAGGCACAGTAGGCTTTCCTAATCTTGTAGAAAATGGTCCGTCCATATTAATCCATAAGGATGAAAACCAAGCGAGATAATAATCAGCTGATGCAAGTGACTATTGTTGAAAAATATTTTTAGCTCTCGTTTTACATTGACATTATTTTATAATCAAGAAAATGTGGGAAAGAAGGCTATATTACAAGCCCATTAGATGAAGTTGGGGTAGATTTTATGGTTTGAAACTAACTAAAACAAGCTATATGAGCACAACCCAAATGGGATCGTACTGGCATAACAATCACAAAGCAAGCTTCGCGAGAATCTTCACCAAGCTCAGAACCGCATGAAGCAACAGGTAGACCAGCATCGCTCAGAGCGCCAATTTCAAGAAGGGGATCAGGTCTTTTTACAGCTCCAACCATATAAGAAAACATCACT
>APFE030325355.1:14336-30012 GCA_000404065.3 Pinus taeda
GGCTTCAACCGGAACAGGTCCTCGACACACGAGTCAAGCAATTGCGCGGCCGCATGATTAAGGAAGTCCTAGTCAAATGGAAAGACACCTCTCCAGAAGATGCAACTTGGGAGCCAGCCACTATTCTGCAGCAGTTTCCGCAGCTTCCGCCTTGAGGACAAGGCTAGTCTTAAGGGGTGGGCATGTTAGGGTCCCACCCTAACCCCCTTATCTATGTAATGGGACCACGTCATAGTTAAGAGTCAATAAAGCCCATATTAATAATTGTAAGTGGTTAATCCGCAATTAATAAAGGAACCACAGTTAGTTGCAAATGGGCCGTAGTATTAGATAGATGGTATTAGTAATAAGCGGTATTGAACCGTGGTATTACTCGTAGGAGTCATATATAAAGGATAGTAACTCCCTGCGAGGAGCATCGTGTCTTATTTTTGTAATCGAGCTCTGCTCTATTGGAGGTTGCCCCCTCGAAGAGGCAAGTGAGCATTACTCTCTGAATAATAAAGTCATCGCTATTCTGTGTTCTGGATATCTTTTCTTCGCATATTATGTGTTATCGGTCTCTTTTCTTCGCATATTCTGTATTTGGGTATCATTTGCAGGTTAAGAAGCATAACACAGGGTTAAAAAGAAACTTGTTGGCATGACATATTTCGATTGAGAGGACTTGGATGGCAAGCTCTCAGTACCATCTGGTTGTGCTTGGTAGATGAAATTCTCTTCAACATTGGTGAAGAAACATTGACATCAAGTTAATGGGGAAAAATAGAAGCGTTGTATATGACCAAATTTTTAACCAATAGAATTTATATGAAAAGGAAATTGTACATTCTTCAGATGAAGTAGGGTACAAAATTGCAAAACATTTAAATTTTTTTAATACACTTATTTCCAATTGTTAGATATGGAATTTAAATTTCAGGAAGAAAACAAAGCTATCACCCAGTTGTGTTCTTTGTCCGAGTCATGGGACCACTTCATAACTTCTATCAGTTTGAGCACAATTGAATATTTGGAATTTGATACAGTTGTGGGAACTTTGTTATCTGAAAAATTACGAAGGAAGTCCAACATTGAAACCTATGCACCGGAAGCCATGGTAGCTAGAGGTTAGTCAAAGGAAAGAGGAGAGAAAGCAAGGCATTCTTCTAGATCGAAATCAAAGGGCAAAAAGTGTAAAGACAAATGTTGGTACTGCAACAAAATTGGACACCTCAAAAAACACTGTTGGAAATGAAAGGAGTCTGAAAACCCAAAGAAAGAGACAAATTAATTTGATTCAGGTATGATTGATGAAGTTTTAGTTGCTGAATTGGGTATGATATTTGAAGCTTTACCTGTTTGTAATGTCTCTCAGAATTATGAAAATTAGTTGTTAAATTATGGTGCTTCTCATCACATGAGTCCGCACAAAAATTGGTTTACTTCATATGAAGCTGTGAATGGTAGTTCTATGTTTATGGGAAATAATGAATCCTGTCAAATTGTTGGGATGAGAAATATCAGAATTAAAATGTATGATGATATAGTTAGAACATTAACTTATGTTAGACATGTACCTGAATTGAGAAAAAAATTGATTTTTTGGGAGTATTGGACTCGGAAGGTTACACATTTACAGGTCATAAGGGAGCACTAAAAGTTTCAAAAGGCACCCTGGTTGTTATGAAGGAAGAGAAGATAATAAACGTTTACAAAATCAAAGGAAGTACTCAGGTTAGTGATGCAATGACTATATTTGAGAAGGAAGGATAAGGTACTCGCCTATGACATCAACGACTCAGTCACATGAGCGAGAAGGGTCTTCAGGTACTGATGAATCACAAGTTGCTTCTTGATTTGAAATCCTTGAGGTTGGATTTTTGTAAACATTGTGTGTATGGAAAATACTATAAAAATTTTAAAACTGGAAGTTATAATAGTAAATAAATTTTGGACTAAATTCATTCTGATCTTTGGGGACCATCTCCTGCTGTATCTTTTGGAGGTGCATTATACTTCTTAACATTTATTGATGATTTCTCCTAGATAGTCTGGGTCTATATGTTAAAAAGAAAATCTAATGTATTTAATGTTTTAAGCAATATAAAGCTATGGTGGAAACGAAAACAGACAGATCAATTAAATGTTTAAGAAATGAAAATGAAGGTGAATTTTCTTCCCTAGAAGTTGAACAATGTTGTAAGGATGAAGGGATTGCTAGCCATAAAATTGCTATTTATACTCCTCAACAAAATGGCATTGCTAAATGTATGAATCAGACCAACAATGTAAACTTTGAAACGAGAACTGATACGATTACCTGTTTTGTTGAAGTAGCAAAAAAATCAACCGATTTTGAAAAGTGGTGATATATATTATATATATATATATTTAATATTATATATATATTATATTAGCATAGTTTTTTGACATTTTTATTTTTTTATGTACATTAGTTTTTAGAATGTTAGCGATTTTGCATGCTGATTTTGCATCCGACCCTTTTTTTTAAAAAGACTTATTTTTTGACTTTAAATTTTTTAATGTATTAAATGTGAATAATTATTTTATAAATATTTTTTTTTGAAGTGTTTCTTATTCATATTTTCTTGTTTCTCTTTTATATTTTTTTAGTAGTGAGAATTTTTATTTTTTTGCATAGTTAAAGAAGAAGGTTTATATTTTAAAGTTCCGATATTCTACATATTTTATATATCGTTATTAATTTTTCAATGCACATCAATAATCATATCTAAAAAAATAGTTTTAATAATTGACATAAAAATAAACATTTTGAACATAAATATAACAAAAAAATTACACATTTTGATAATTTTTTGCTAGAAATGATATGTTAAAATCACAATTTTATAGGAAAAATTTAACAAAAAAGTGTTAAATAATAGTTTATTATTATTATTATTACGCATTTCATGTCAAAATATAATAATAATCACAGTTAAAAAAATAATAATGATTCACATAAAAATTAAAGCAAAAATCACATAATGCAAATATTGAACATATAACAACATTAACCGAATACTTATTCTTCTCATAAAATGTTAAAGTCAAAACATTACAAGTATAACTAATTAATAGTTACAAAAAATGAGTTTGATTTCTAAGCATAACTTAAATTTAATTAATAATATCACGTAATCCAAACTCTTCATCCTCTAGAGTTTCATTATTGTCTTCTTCTACAATATTTTTTGCTTCAGTTTGCTCATTTTCCTCTTCTGATGGATCTTTGATGTCTGCGAATCTCCCAGTGTATGCATTTCCAATCATTCTATCTAATGGTGGTTGAGGTTCCTTTGCCTTTTTTTCCACACATGATTCATTAAAATCCCCTTCCTCAACCCAATTTCTTGCATTGCATTTGGAAGAAATTGAAGAGCATTAATTCTTTGGTGAATAAATTTGCACTGTATTGGGTTTTTTTCAATGACAATGCAATTTCTTCCTTTTTGTAGGAAACATGCTAGTATTGTACCTAATTATCAAGCACAAAAGAAATAATGAAGTAAATTAATATAATGACATATAAATTAAGAAACAAGATATTGAATTCAATTTTATAAAATAAAACTTACCTAAGCCTGAAAATAAATCCAAAACCCAATCTCTTTCGTTTGAACATAAGTCTATAAGATAGTTAGTCAATGACTGTGGTTTTTGATAAATGTCAACTATATCTTCTTTTGTTTCTTTATCTTCATATGTTAGTGTTTTTACAACAACATCATAAACAAATACTTGGCTATGACTCTTTCCATCTATCCGATTAAGAAGCATAGACTTATAGCTATCATCTTTTGTCCAACTATCAATATGGATGAACTTACAATCATTTATATTTGGTTAATCTTCATGGTTAAGAAGATTTGACTTTTTTCTGTAACATGAAATAGTAAAAATTCAATTAACTTGTACATAAATTATTTTTTTTAAAATTAATCAAACATACAATTTCAACGTCTTACCATGTAAGCTACATCCTTGAGTTTGTTTTCCCCTTGAAGCTTGTCAATAACATTGCGAATTGTGTGTTTGAATCAAATGTCAAAAATCTCCATAATAATGATGATGTGACTTCTAAAAATCCTGCAATCAATTTACTAAGAGCTTGATAAGTATAAGGGTCACTATCATAGTTAATGTTTGGGATATTGAAGCCATGGGGAATATTACAATAACTATCGAATACTTTTTTTTAGGTACAAGTTTAGCAACGTCTTCACAATCACCTTGTATTATTTGATATTGAATAGTGTCAAGCCCATTCCAAATAAAATGAGTAAGAGTTGGATCAAGTTCAACATACTTAAGACGCTACTTTTTCAGTCTTTTGATCTTAATTTTTTCAATAGAGCTTTTGAAACTATTTGGTGCTTCGTTTTCATCCTTCCTCATATTTAGTAAAATAAAAAAATATATATGTATAAGTTATAAAATAGAAATAGTATACAGATGAATAAAAATGAATATATAAATCAACATACCTTTTTAAATGCAAGATAAAAATATTTTAGTGTTGATGTAGAACTTGAATTTGGGTAATTGCGTACAACATCATCCCAACTATCTTCATTCAACAATTTAACCATTTGTTCTTGTATTTTCATGTAAACTTTGTGACTAAATAGATAAAGTAAAAAAGTTAATATAACCATATGTATAACAAATACTACCAAGAACAATATGTTATATTTAAAATAAAATCATGATCTAGAAAAAAGTAAAAATAATTCCCCAAACTTACTTTTGAAATTCCTCACACATTTCGTCCATTGATAATTCCCCTGACTTCACACGAGATAATATTGTTTTCACAAGTTTTTCATCTTCAATTGCAATGCTTTCCAAGGTGTGATAGTCATATCTTTTGGAAGCTGCTTCATTTCAGTACCTAAATTGCTGCTGCTACATATCATTGGTTTAGAATTTTTGACCTTTTAATTTTTAATGTCAATGTTCTCCCACATGCTGAAAATATCATTAATTAATTCCCATATCTCTCCGGTTCTAAATTCCAACTGGAAAATGTTATCAATACTTCTGAATATATCAGAATGTACTTTTCCGCCTTTTGAATTGGTTTTTTCCTCAATTTGATAACTTATTTACATACAACCTTCCTTTCGAAGTTCTAGGCTAACCTTTGTCTTATCCACACCACATTTTTCTTCAAATTAATTATGAATGAATTTAACCCTTTAGATGAAAGTCATAGACATCCTATACTTATTATCTGTATTATGATCCCATGCTAATAAGTTTTCTTTTGTATTTGATAAACCAACATAAATGACACATTTCATTGTTTCAAAACATGGGTTATTGAGATATTCCTCCATCAATTTCCTTTGAGCTTCTACAAAATGGTTCCCCCAAAACACATAATAATTATATTCAAAACATTTTGACTTATCACATGATTCTTTGTTGGAAAATTGAAATGGATCAAGAAACACATAATGAACCACATGAGCATATGAACTTTACCTCATCAATGTGTTCAAGTGTTGAACATGCAGGTGGTGTGGCTTTCTGATTTAATATTTAAATTGTCCTTCACTTGGCTTATAGATTTGTTTGACATTAAGTTGAAATGTACAATCACCCTCAATTAAATTTGTCTTTGTCAAGTTATGTCGAATGAAATTTTATTTTGTTTTAATAATGCCATCCTCTAAATTGGCTCCAGGTGTAATGATTTGCATGCTTTCTTTTGAATTTTCGCTAGGATATTCGCTGTTGGCCTTGACTATTTGAGAATGATCAACTTTTATTTTCTTCCTTCTCTTTTATTCTAGATAAGTAGCATTCTCATCATTAACTAGAACATAGACATTCTTGGTTATTTTTACTTTTGGTCTTTTATGGCTCTTATCCTTTATAACATCAGTTCTAATCTCATCCTTAGTAATGACAACATATTCTTCAACATCAGTTTCAACTTCCTCATCTTCAAAAATAACATGTTTACCTTTGCTAGATTGATCCACTATAGGCATTCTTTGCTGATCCCTTGGATGTAGTTTTGTAGCATCATGAATTATTGTTTTTTTTTCTTGTTTGCCATATCTTCTTCTAACCCTGAGTAGAAACTACTGACAACATTTATAATATCTTGCTCTATGAAATAAATGCCTTCCAAAATAATTGAAATATTTTCAATAAAGTTCTGTCAAACAAAATATCATATGTCAATAAAAACTAAGCTATAAAACTATAATGATATAGTTAAAATAACGCAAAACACATAAATATAAATAACAATACCTAGGATATCTTGTGCAATCTCATTTATGATTTGCTTACACATCTTTGTAGATTCATCTGCTGTGTCATACATTGACAATGCAAACTGATATTTAATCTTGTAATGTGACTTGGCCGGTTTGTAAGTACATAAACAACTTCAGTGTTCGGTATCAAACAAATGTCTAGTACTTTTCCTAGCATCTCATAACTTCCACTATCATTAGGGATATCAACATATAGATATATCTGCAGATGTTGTTCGCCTTTTCTATCTTTCACATACCATACCTGTTCTGTATGCTTCACTTCTTTTGATTTCTTCCAGTAAGAAATCATCTTCTTATCCTTTGAGGCACTTGATTGATTTTTAGTTATTAGCTCAGGTTTGGTTCATTCAACAATATTTTTTGAGGATCCACCTTTAATTTTAGTAGTCTCTAGTCTAGAAAGATTCACATAAATCTTCCTTGATGCTATTTTCTTGCAAAAAATATACACATATATATAAATTAGTAAAACAAAAAAACCAATAGCTTAAGTAAACAACCAAAACGAAACAAAATCTAAAAACGAAAAAAGACCAGAAACATGCATATAAACCCCCATCAAAAATTGGATGTTAGGTTCATACATGAAACAAAAAAAATCCATTCCTTAGAAACATAATTATTTATTTTTTCATTTGTCCTCGACCCCTTGGCAGACCAGGGGCCGATTATGAGAAACGACCCCTTGCATGCTAAGGGGCCGATTTTCCTACTAAAGGGCGCTTTACCTTAGTTTCGTGTCATGCTTGTGCCTATGGATGAGTGCACTTGGATGTGGGCGTGCCCACCTAGGGCAAAAAGACCCTCTGGCTTGCCAGGGGCCGATTCTTAGAATCACCCCCGTGGCCTGCCGGGGGCGATTATGAGATTTGGCCCTCTAATAGGCTAGGGGGTCGTTTTGTGTTTTGCCTTAAGTAGGCACACCCACGTCCGGGCGCACCCTCCCACGAGACAGACCTATGGGTAGGCATGCCCGACCATGGGCATGCCCGCCCACGGCAGGGAGGAGTGTAACACTCTGCCTTGTTGCGGGCAAGCACGTCCACAGCCAATTGCACCCGCCCACATGCCCAAAATCCTCCCTCACCCCTAACGGGATGGGCCATGGGCGTGGGTGCGTCAATGGGCGTGCCCATGGCTGTGGGCATGCCATCGACAATACCCACCCCCATGACCCAACCTATCGGGGGTGAGGGCCGATTCTCAAAATTGACCCTCATTCTCGGCTGGTGTGCCCGACTGACTGTGGGTACCCCCGTCAGCGACATCCACCCCTGCAGCCTAGCTTACCAGGGGTGAGGGTCGATTCTCAAAATTGGCACTCACCCCCGATGGGCTCGGTTGCCGGGGTGGGTGCCACTGGTAAGAGCACCCATAGCCAGCAGTGGGCGCACCCACTAATGGCACCCACCCTCACGACCCAACCCGTTGGGGTTGAGGGTTGATTTTGAGAATCGACCCTCACCCTTAGATGGCTGGGCTGTGTGGGTGGGTGCCATCGATGGGCGTGCTCACGGCCCTGACCGATTCTCAGAATCAGTCCTCACCCCCGGCAGGATGGGCTGTAGGGGTGGGTGTCGCCGACTAGCATGCCCATGGCCATGGGCAAGCCTGCAGACTGAACCCACCCCCGCAACCCAGCCTACCGGGGGTGAGGGATGATTTTGAGGTGGTTGCACCTGCTGACAACACCCACCCCTGTGGCCTAGCTTGCTTGGGGTGAGGGATGATTCTTAAAATCGACCCTCACCCCCGGTCGGCTGAGCCATGGGGGTGGGTGCTGCTGGTGGGGTTCGATTCTCAGAATTTGCCCTCACCCTTGGCAGGCTGGGCTGTAGGGGTGGGTGTCGCGAGCCGACCTTGGGGGCACCCATTGGCGGAACCCACCCCCAAGGCACAGCTTGCCAATGGTGAGGGCCGATTCTGGCTGGGGGTGAGGGCTGATTCCCACCGAGGTGAGGGCCGATTCTCAGCCCTCACCCTCAGCGGACTGGGCGACGGGATAGGCGGGCGCACCCACTTGTGGCAGGATTGAATCGACGAGCAAGCCCACAACTGGGTGCACCCACCCCCATGGCCCAAGCTACCAAGGGTGAGGGTCGATTCTTAGAATCAACCCTCACCCTTGGCAGGCTAGGCTGCGGGGGTGGGTTCCATTAGTGAGCACACTGAGCTGTGGATTTGCTTGCCTGCAGTAGAATTACCCCTGGGTAGGCCAGGGGTTTGATTTCGAGAATCAACTCCTTAGCCTACAAGGGTGATGCTATGCCCTAGGAAGGTACCCTCACAACTAGGAAGCCCACGACTAGGACCACCATGCCCACTACTGATGTAGTGGACTCCTGCTTGCCAGGGGGCTGTTGGGTAAGCCTAGCTCATCTCAATTTTTAATTTCTAAAAGAAATATAAATTTCATTAATAAAAAGTTAAATATTATTTTATTGGAATATTTTTTTTGTTTGGTATTTTACTGGAAGATAACAACCCAACTAACACATAACTACTAGTAAACCTATGAGAGTTTAAGACTTACACTCAGCAAAATAGAAACTAAACTTTCAAATGTGATAATCTTCCGTTGAATATGTTGTCGATAACAATATATCTGCTCCACAAAATCGCTCCAGGTCTTTTAACGAACCTAAAAAATCCTTGATGTGATGTGAGGAATAGTGGTAATGAAATTTATGATATATCAGAAATTACAAAATTGTTTTACCGCATGGTGAATGTGGTATTAATTTGTTGTTATAAAAACTTTAACATATAAATCTTGTTATGGAAATATATTAATTTATGACAAAGAGAACATTACATAATTGCTTTACTGCATGGGGAATGTGGTATTAATTTTTTTATTATGAAAAATTAACATATAAATCGTGTTATGGCGATATATTAATTTATTTTAAATGTGTGATAGAAGATATAATAAAATTTAAAAGAAATATTCACTTGTCTAGTAAATGCTATATAGTTTAAGTAAAAAATTAATTTAGGTAAAAGTTTTAGTTTACAATTTTAATTTAAACATTTAGTTTAAAATATAAATTTCATAAGAAAATTTTAGTTAAAATTTTTCAATAAATTGTAGAAGAAAATATTTGGAGGGAAATACATGAAATGAAATTTTTGGAGGGAAAATTTTCGGCAAATTTTTTTAGAGGGAATATTTGGAGGGAAATTTTCATTCTTTAAGCTATATATTATCATTAGGAGAGAGTGCGTTTGTATCATTAAACCTCTTCTGTTTGAAAGGCATGGATTCTTCTGATAGTGAAGTTTTTCTTTGTGAAGCATCAACATCTTCGTCACATAACAAGTCTATTCATATTGATGAATATAACAAAAATTCTTTCACTATGAATAGAGAGTCAAATCTTCTACTTAGTCCTAATCCTAAGGACTATGAGAGCAACATTGATGAAGGGAAAGAAGAAGAATTTCAAATAAATAAAAAGTCAGGGTTTCCATTTAGTTTTGATCCTATGGACTATGAGAGCAGCAGTGATGAAGAGCATGATGAAGAATTTCAAATAAACAAAGAGTCGTGGTTTCCACTTAGTCCCAATCTTATGGACTATGAGAACAATAGTGATGAATAGCATGATGAAGAATTGCATATGAATAGACAGTCATGGTTTCCACGTAGTCCTAATCCTATGGACTATGAGAGCAGTAGTGATGAATAACATGATGAAGAATTTCAAACAATAAAGGGTCGCGGTTTCCACCTAGTCCTAATCCTATGGACTATGAGAGAAGTAGTGATGAAGAGCATGATGAATAATTTCAAATGAATAGAGAGTCATGGTTTCCACTTAGTCCTAATCCCATGGACTATGAGAGAAGCAGTGATGAAGGTCAAGATGAAGAATTTCCAATAAACCGAGAGTCACAGTTTCCACTTAGTCCTAATCCTATGGACTATGAGAGAAGTAGTGAGAAGGCCATGATGAAGAATTTCAAATAAATTGAGAGTCACATTTTCCACCTAGTCCTAATGCTAAGGACTATGAGAGCAGTAGTGATTAAGGGAAGGATGATGGATTTCCAGTAAATAGAGAGTCACATTTTCCACCTAGTCCTAATCCTAAGGACTATGAGAGTAGTAGTGACAAAGGGCAGGATGAAGCACTTAGTCCTAATCCTAAGGACTATGAGAGTAGCAGTAACAAAGGGCAAGATTAAGAACTTATCCCTAATCCTAAGGACTATGAGAGCAACAATGACGAAAGGCAGGATGAAACACTTAGTCCTAATCCTAAGGACTATGAGAGCAACAATGACGAAGGGAAGGATGAATAATTTGCAGTAAGTAAAGAGTCACATTTTCCATGTAGTCCTAATCCTATGGACTATCATTGTAGAATTGACAATGCACATTATGAGGAATATCTAATAAACATTGAGTCAAGTTTTCCATTTAGTCCTAATTCTAAGGACTATGAGGGTAGCACTAGAGAAGGGAAAGATTAAGAATATCCTCCAATTCAATATTTCAAAAGCACAAATGATCATAGTGAGGATAATATTCCTCATACTGATGATGAAAATGCTTATACAGATAATGATTCAATGATGGAGATGTTACCAACAAATATTGTATCGAGGAGTAGGAGTAGACCTTTTTGTATCAATCCAAGATGCTCTAGTTATACAAGGGCTAGAGAAGAATATCTCACGAGAAGAAGTTCTATCAGTGCCCTCATTTCAAGTGAATTTGTCAAAAGTATTGCTTGAAACATATGGATTTCAAGTTTTCATTGGAGAAAAGGAAGAGATATTTGTCAATGAATAAAAGCATGAAAAATTCATATTTAGTGGGGTGCATGCAATCTACATTATCAGGTTATGATTATCATATTGGGTCTTTATTTATTTGTAGAAAGGCTTTCAAAATGTTCCATTCAATGGGTAATTTTTGTTTGTCAAGAATCCAAGAATATTTGGAAAAGGATCCTAAATTTTATTAAGAAGTATGTCATAAACGACAGTTTGTGGCATTACCAAATACTGCAATGTCATGGATGAAAGACTTATTTTCAAAGCATGGAAAGTGCATGCCAAATAAAAAGACAATACATATTCCAAATAATTTCTCAAGACGAGAAATCTACAACTCATACAAAGAATATGAAGAAGGTGATGAAGGAAATGGTTGATTTATTACAAATCAATATTTTGTGAAGATATGGAAGAAAGAATTCAACAATGTCTGTATTCCTAAGAAGACAAGGATGGGGATTTGTAGTACATGTGCTTCTTTTAAATAAAACAGGGATAAATGTGAAGGGGAAAAAAGAGGTACGCATTCATAACATTAATTTTTAAAATTGTATAATCATCAACTATGAAAACATATTTATTAATGACTTTCTTTTATGTTGCGTAGATTCCATTGTCAAAGCGCTTCAAGAGCATCACGAACAAAAAATAAGTGAAAGGAAAAAGTTGTACAAGCATCGAAAGAAGTGTTATGATAATCCAGATAAATATTTGGGTTTGATAATTGATGGTATGAACCAGAAGAAAACACTTCTACTACATTTTGTTCGCACACCCAAAAATTTACAGGAGGAAAATTTTATTCAGTATCACTTGGTCAGTTATATGGTATTTAATGGGAAAATGTTGCCAAGGGTATACTTCACAACTCCAAATATTCATAATGATGAAAATATGACAATAACCATAATTCATGATGTGCTTTCTCATTGGTATGGTAATCTTCTAGAAGTTTTGTATCTACAATTGGACAACACTTGTCGTGAAAATAAAAGTAAAATTGCTTTTGGATATCTAAACATGCTTGTTGAATTGAGAATTTTTCAGAAGTTAAAGGTTGGTTTCCTTCTTGTTGGGCACACTCATAACCATATTGATCAGACGTTCAGTTGTTTTTTAGTCACATTGAGGAGGAAGGATGTTGGGAGCTTTCCATCATTAATTGAATGTATTAAGAAATCATATATGCCAGAGCCTATTTTTGATGTGTTAGAGGAAACTGTTGACATGTGAAGGTTTATTCTAGGATCTCATGGTGAGGAGAAATGCATTAAACAACTTAATGACATTAGCTTCCAACATTAATTGCGTATCAAAAAAGTTGATGGGAAAACACTAATATGGGGCAAGAAGTATTCAAATACTGCAGAATGGGTGCGGTCATCAGGTTTTGCATTTTTGAAGTTCATTCCAAATCATCCAATATTTGGTCAAATATATTGTTATTACAATAAGTTGTTGATGTTCATAATGCACACATGCAGAATAGAGATATAAATTATTTTGATTGCCTGGAAAAAATAAAAAAATGAATTAGATATACATATGAGTACTTTGATATTTCTAATTCAGTTTGGTGGGAATGTTTTTTAAATAATCAAAGTGATATCATTTCAAGAAAAAAAAAATGAATATATACCTTTGAAAACTCCATTTATTTGGCCCCAGAATGTGTCAAATGAACATGAGGAAAGAAACATTGTTGAACAACAACAATCTCAAGGTATTATTAATTCTTCATAAGTAGAGGAAAGAAAAATGTATATTAGTTCCAGAAGATCTCGTGCATAATGTGAAGCCACAAAAGACCTTTACATGGGTTCAGTACATGATATTAAGGAGGGTTGGATGATTGCAGTGCTAGCAGATGGAGATGCCAATGGCTATCTATTTTGGGTTGCTAAGGTTATATATGTCATTACAAAAAATGAAGATGTTGTAGGTGTTTAAGTACATTGGTAAGCCACAAGTACACACCTATTTTATGGTGTGTACAAGCCAGAGATGGCAGTTGATAAAAGAATTGGTGGAAAGAGAAAAAGAAAGGGTACAAATATAAATCGTCGCTGCACAAACCTCTTAAAATTGGAGGATGTTAACATACTTGTTTATGACTTCAATGTAACAAAGTGAGGAACACTCTGCTTCAAGATGATAGAGATTCTGAAGAGGTTGTTACCAAAAGAAACAATGTTGAGATGGGAGACTGTTGAAACCAGTCGTAGATCTAGAAGAATTTTGAAACTTGAAATGGTGGGCATGCATGTGGAAACATATAGGGCACTAGTTGATGAAAGAGAATAATATGGAACATCTTCATATGCATTCAGTCATTCATCTGAAGATGTGAATTCTGATGGTGTGCAAGAAAATATGAGTGATTTTGAACAATTGTCTAAGACAATTTATATAACTGATGTTTGCATCATATCTTGAAATAAAAATTTTGATTTCCATATGATGTTAAATGAAATTATGAGTCATTTTTATTTTTGTTGGATTATATGTTTTAATTATGATGAGTTTTATTGTTTAGAATATCTACAATGCAACAAGGACTTAGAGATATATTTTATGTTTCATTCAATCTACAAGTATTGACATTTTGATTAATTTAGTCATGTAATTTGTTCATAATGTCATGGTTTAAATGTGCTGAAAACTTAGAGTTTTTTAATTCTATGGTTGAAAATTTTCCAATTTTGTTTTTTGTTTTTGTTTTTGTTTTTTAATGTTATGGTTGAAATCAATCAGAATTTTAGCGATCTTTAGTGTCATATTATTATATGTTTAACAACATGGATGAAAACAGATGGAATTTTGTTGTGTTTCAGATCCCATTATTTTATCTTTATCGTCATTACTAAAAAATGTTGAAATTATAACTGGGAAAGAAAAATATTATTCTACCAAAAACATTAGTGTGTTTTTTCCCTAAAAAAGAATTTTTTTTTCACAAAAAAAATTGGTTTTACTGCCATTTTTTAAATATGTTGAAAATTAACCCTAAAAAAAACATCGTCCCAGTATACACACTTTTCGTTTTTAGCACTGTTTTTCATGTTCTTTTGGGGTTTTTTGGCTAGAGTTCCCGTTTTGAGTTTATAGTTCCCATTTGAAAGTTTACATTGTTGACTCTTATGGAAAGATCCAGAAGCATGATCAACAATGATAACCAACAAAAGGAGTTGTGAGCAGAAGAATTATCTACTACTTGTTATTTAGTTAATGGATCACCTTTAGTTTCCATTAATTGTAAAATTCTTGAAGATGTTTGGTCGGGTCAGTCTTGTGATTATTCACATTCAAGGATTTTTGGTTGTGATGCCTATTCTCTTATTCCAAAGAATCTGAGTTCAAAGTTAGACCGAAAAATAAAATGTTATATCTTTGTTGGGTATGACTATATGGTGAAAGGATACAGGATGTGGGATCCTGTTTCGTGGAAAATAGTCATTAGTAGAGATGTAACATTTGATGAATCTTCCCTTTTAAAATTAGATGTTGAAAAAGTTGAATAGGAGAAAGATCCCCAAATCAACGAATTCAGTTGGAGGCTAAACCTTTTTCAGAAAGTAGAAAGGAAGGAGAGACTTCTGTCCTTTGCAATTTGTCTTGAAATCTTAGTGGACAGAGAATATTTAAAATTTCTAGAGTCTGTTTTGATCAAAAACTTTACTGGGGTGAGATATACCTCAAAGCGCTGAATACCATTGAATATTGCCAATGTCTCTTTTTCAGCTATGAAGTAGTTTTTCTGACTTGGTGTAAATTCCCCAGAAGCGTATCCACACAGATTTTCTTCAATCTCCCCTTTGATGTTCTTCCATTGTTCTAACAATATAGCTGCCCAAAAGTCAAGTGAAGCATCAGTTTGTAAAATAAGTAAACCTTCACCTGGTGGCTGAAGCCTTGGTAGATGCTGACATTCTTCTTTAAGCTTTCTTACTGCTTCAGTAGCTTCTTCAGACCATCCTTGATTGATGTATCTTCTAATCGGGGTTGTCTTTCTGAAGGTAAACGTGAAAAATATGCTAAGGAAACTGTTGAAGTTCTAGAACTAGTTCAGTAAGAATTCACTCTAAGAAGGTCTATAAGGGAAAGAAAAACAAACAAAAGGTATGAAGATTCTGCTTCATCTATTGCATTGATTATTGAATATGGAGAACCTTCTTGTTATTAGGAAAGCAGTGGATGATGCAGATAGAGAAAAATGGAAAAGGGCTATGAACGAAGAAATGGATTCTTTAGCCAAAAACAAAACCTGGGATCTTCTAGAACTTCCTGAAGGGAGAAGTGTTGTCGGATGTAAATGGATCTTTAAATTGAAGCAAAATCTCGATGGAAGTATTGAGAGGTATAAGGCAAATCTGGTAGCAAAAGGGTATTCTCAGGTTGAAGGTATTGATTTTCATGAGATTTTTTCACCAGTTGTAAAACTTGTTTCTATTTGTACTGTGTTGGTACTAACTGCATTACTTGACCTTGAGCTAGAATAGTTAGATGTTAAAACAACTTTTTTACTGTTGGGTTGTGTTATATTCTTTTCACGACTAACCCACGTAGTGAACTGGGGGTTAGAGGGG
>APFE030325355.1:35628-74566 GCA_000404065.3 Pinus taeda
TTTCGGTCCATGGTATTGGATGCTTCGACATGTATAAATATGTATTGTAACATTGAAAGGAATATAATGAAAAATCAAGCTGGTAGTCCAGATTTTGGGATCCAGTGGGAAATCTCTGTGTATATGTGTTATGCTCTCGCATTGTTTATTTTTTCCGTGACTTAGAATTTGTATGCAGGTAATTTCTGTACGGGGTTAAAACCTACATTTACATGGTGATTTGGATGAAGATATTTATATGGAACAACCAAAAGGTTTTGTACAAGGTCGCAACAAAATATTAGTTTGCAAGCTTAGGAAATCATTGTATAGCCCGAGATAGTGTCCTAGGTAGTGGTACACGAATTTTGACTCCTTCATGGAGAGACAAAACTTTACTAGAAGTGAGTATGATCATTTTGTATACTGTAAGAGTTTCAATGACATATTCATTATATTGGTCTTGTATGTTGACAATATGCTTATTGTGAGAAAAAGCATGGAAGAGATCAACAGGTTAGAGGCTCAACTCTCTAGGACATTTGAAATGAAGGATCTTGGAGCGACAAAACATATCTTGGGCATGGAGATACATAGAGATAAGAAAAATTGAAAGCTTTGGTTATCACAACAGAAGTATGTGGAAAGAGTACCTAAAAATTTTAGTATGAGCAATGTGAAACCTGTTAATGTTCCATTAGTTTCCCATTTTAAGCTTTCTTCAATTTCGATTCCTAGAACATATGAAGAAAATAAGTATATGTCTTGTGTACCATATGAAAATGTGGTATAAAAATTAATGTATGTGATGGTATCTATAAGGCCTTACATTTCACATGGAGTTGGAGTTGTCAGCAGGTTCATTGCAAATCCAGGAGAAGAACACTGGGAGTAGTGAAATGGGTGCTTCAGTATTTGAGAGGCACAAGTGACCATTGCATCATCTTTAATGGTAGTGAAGGATCAATCTACGGATATGTGGATTCTTATTATGTAGGTGATTTGGAAAAAATGATATCTACTACAAGTTATATATTTACTCTTGCAGGTGGAGAAATTAGATGGATGTCAAAGCTCCAAGAAACAATTGCTTTGTCCACTACCAAAGCAGAGTATATAGTTGCTTTAGATGCTAGTAAAGAGGAAATCTAGTTAAAATGTCTATTTGATGAGATTGGAAGGACACATGAGCAAGTGAATGTTTTCCATGACAGTCTGAGTGTTATTCATTTGACACAAATCCAGCTTATCACAACAAGACCAAGCACATTGATGTAAGGTATCATTTTGTGAGACATGTGATCGATGGCGGCAAAGTAGCTCTCAAGAAGGTCCATACACAAGAGAATCATGTAGAAATATTCACGAAGCCAATTTTAGTAGAGAAGTTGTGATGGTGTTCGGATTTTCTTGGCTTGTAGAAGAGATGATAAATGGGAATGGGCAATTGATTAGGAATTTTTTTGTCAAAGTGGAGATTGTTGAAAGGATGACAACAATTATGTAAATAATGTAACTGTGGGTAAATTTAGTTTTTACCATTCAGTCAATTTTATATCGGGAAGAAGTTATGTAATGAAGTAGTCGATATTAAATGGGATTTCCCAAGAGGCTTGTAACCATGGAGAATCATTATTAATTAATAGGATTTCCAATCCCTTTCCTTGTGGAGGTTTCCTTGACACACTGTGAGGGTTTTACCACATAATTTTTTTGTGTTCTTGTGTGTGATTCAATTTCTCAGTTTTATGTAATTTTTCTTGCTTGTGAATTTTTAATAACTCTGTAATACCAACAAACTTATGAGGATAAAATTTCTTGTTTAAAAATTAATTATGTGGACTGATGTTCTTATTTAATTTTGTATTGAATATATGACCTCCCTATTCAAGTTGAGGGTTACATAAGATGAAATGGGAGGGGACAATTCTCGCTGTTTGTTTCTTTAAAAAATTTGCTCAAGTTGTGTGTGAAGTTGAGGGTTGCATAAGCTGAACTGGGAGAGGACAATGCCCTCCATTCGTTTGTCTAAATTTTTTTCTTGAGTTGCATGTTTCATCTGAGTTACACTAGTTTGATCCATAATTTAAGGAGGAGAGGGGGCAATGCCCTCCGTGTGTTTCTTTTAAAATTTTCGTTAATTTGTGTGATTGGTCAAAGTTAAATCCATGATTTATGGTTGGCTTGTGTGCTTAGTCAAAGCTGGATCCGTGATTTATTAGGTTTGTATTTGAGCATGGATACCGAGTATATGGGTCACTCTTATTTATTTGTTCTGATTTGAGCCTTAATAAGGTGTTACAGATCCATTTGGGCACATCAACCCTGACTTACAGATCAATACTATTAGGGCCCATCAAACCCTAATTCAGATGTTACATACCCTAATGAAGTAAACCATCAGAATGCCTCCTTCCCAAGAGATTCCATGATTGGAATAATCCAAAAACTGCCTCTCAGAAGATCAACGTAGGTAGGCCTTTATCAGGGTGCACTGCAGTGCAGCCCAGTACACTGCCAGGGTGCATTGCAGCACACTTGAGCCCTATTTGGCCTACGCTGGGCGAATTTGAGCGAAATATGCATTGGGGTTTGGAATATTCTTATCCATAGTATGCTTCTAGAAGTTTCCCAAGGATATCCACTCCTTTGGGCTCGAAATTGGATGAGGGAGGAGGTTAAGGATCATCAATCCCTTTATCCCTACCTCCATGGAACTAAATCCTAAGTTTGAGAGTGCATTCATTGTCACCATTTATGGCATAACTTCTTTCATTCACCTATAAAAAGACCACTCATCTAATTGATTAGGGGCTGAAAATCATTGAACTATAGGGAGATGCTGTTAGTATGAGACTTGAGTTGGTTTCAAGTATTGTAATGATGTCAAAATGTCTTGCTTATTATGAGGAAATGACGGGATTGAACTGGAGGAGTGGCGCTGAATCAATAAAATTGGGTTGTAACTCTTCCTTTTACTAATAAAGTGTTCAAAGCTTTTTCCATATGTTTGTATTGTTTATTTATGCTTTCATAAGTGTATTATGCACTTGATTCCATTTTATGTTTAATCAATATATCATTATCATATGCTTTGATCGGTTTTTGTCTTCTGTCTGTGTGTAGGTACTTCTCAAGTGGATTAAGTACGGAAAGGAGTGACAAAGTTGGTCAAGGGAGATAAGGAGTAAGAAAAAGCTTCAGGTAGGCTTCTTTACTGTCTTATTTAATCTATTGGTTATAGAAAAGGTAGAGAATGCTTTGCATTGTTTTTCTAGACTTAGCTACTAGTCTAGGGGTTTAGGCATTTATCAATAGACACTAAAATTCCCAAAACAAATTGGTGACCATACTAGAGATTGATTATCCATATTAGTAGCTTATCAGCCTCTTAAGACATTTTTACATACCGTACTTGTGGTCGTTGGTTGAATTTCAGTCTTATTTCATTGAAAATTGAGTCAAAACTATGTCAAATTGCTTTAAAAAATGGCTTACTGTCACTAGCACAGCCCAGTGAAGGACACATTGCACTTCAATGCACTTCCTGCATAGAGCCAGTGCATTGAAGTGCACTGTCTCTCACTACAGCCTACACTGATCCCTTGAGGGTCAGTTTCCCATCTAGGAGTTGAAGGTTTTTACCAATTTTCTCCTGTTTGAATGATTTGCTGAATGTCAATGATGTCTTGTCCCTGAAAATAGTTTTTATCTCCTTAGATGGACCTACTTAGACTAGGATTGATAAATGTTTCTTCTGTATTTACTTTGTTATTTTCAATCTATAGTCGAAAATTAGTTTTTTGGTCGATTGATCTTTGTCGAAAGAAAGTGTCGTAAAATCGTCTTTTCCTTCGAAAATTGAATTGTCATAAAGTCTTCATTCATGACAGATCGATTGATTAATGTGTGCATATGATTAGTCTTTTCATTGAAAGTGTCATAATTCCTCATTTCTTTGAAAAACAAAAGTGTCCTAAAGTCTTCCTTTCCTTGAAAAGAAATTGTCGCAAAATTGTCATTTTTATGAAAAGAGTTTATTGATCGATTGTGCATTAGTTTTCCTTTTTGTTCATTCACATTAAGAGAAATCGAAAAGAAATACATGCATGTTGCATTGAAAAGGTTTGTGTGTGCTGATAGGAATAGTGTAGGTAATTTTCATTTAGATTGTGCTCTTTGCTCCTTGATCAAAAGGAATCTGATTGCTCTATCCCTAAGTAGCTAAGATTTTCATTGTTAAATTGAATGGAAAAAATGCTTATCATGATAGTTACATTCCTAGGAATTTCAGAATACATCACGTGGTAAAATTGAAAGGCAAATTCCTAAGCAAGATCAACTTAAAATAAACATTAATTTACCTAATGGAGCATTTTCATTGACGAGAACATTTAGTAGTTCTAGGCTAGAGACGTGTTCTAGTGTCGTAAAACAAAGCAGCTGTCACTAACTTGTCTGCAATACATCTCGAGTGTGATGCCTCATTCCACGTATGTGAGTATATCGTAGCTCGTCCACGTACCTTCGGGTATATACATCGGTGTTACAATACGTAAAGTATATGGGAATGCTCTCACTGTGCGGTTTTGCATTAGACAATGCTTATATGGATTGGGCCTCCACGTACATTCGGGTATATATGGGAGGACAAATCTAGGTTGCTATCCATCCTTAGGTAACTGAGTTGGACGCCTTGTAAATCATCATACACCGAACACAACATTCGGGGAGATTGCCTCCCCATACTTCTTGGTTCACTAGGAGGTATTCTGCAGTTCATAGTTGCTTGGTAAACCTTTTGCCTAGTATACCCCTTTTGTTTATTTATTTTTTGATAATAAAATTAATCAACAATCATGGAGGAACATCAACCCATACCTCGTCATTCAAGGAGAACAATGAGCAAACCACCTTTGCCTCCCAAAGCGACACCAATTCGGGCAAAGTGGTCTCACTTAATTGAGTCTAGTACATCAAGAACTCCTAGTTCTTCATCTGATTTACCTGAATCATCTATTTTGGGAAGTACAAAGAGTCCAGTTACCCCAACTATTTCTGGTACATCTTTTCCTGTAGAAGAAGTTTCACAATTACCTAAGGACATTAGCACTAATCCTAGTGAAATTGTAACAGAAGTTGTTCAACAACAAGTTGATCCTCAACTTGAAATTGCTCAATAAGAAAGTACTTCTAAACTTGAATCAGTTCAACCAGAAGTTAATTCAGAATCTATACCAGTTCAAACAGAAGTTACATCTGAACCTGAAGTTATTTAGGAACCTCTTTCTGAAAATGTTGTTCATCTACCCGAACATCTGGACTTTGAATCTGAACACTCAGAAGTTGTTACTTTACCGGAAGACGATCAACTGGTTACCCCTCAAACATCAGTAATTATTGAAACTTCAACTTCATTAACACCAGAAATCTTTTACGGACCTGACGGTGAAGTTCTTCCACCAGGTTTAATTTCTATAGAGGAGGAATTGGAAGAAGATTCCACACCTGGAACCTCGTTTCACTTTGGAACTAGCCTTTATCTTTACCCTAATACTGCTAATTTTTTTGCTTCATTTGATCTTGCTTCTTTTAAAGTACCCATCGATTCTGTAGGACAAATTTTGGGTCAGTTAACTATGGCTGAACAACCGTCAACATCTCAGACTGTATCATTTGATGCAGCTGCAGTAGAATCTTCTGTTGTAACCTCTTCGATGTTTTCTACCACTCCTGAGTCACACTTGTATGGTGAATCGTCTGTCCTGGTTGGTTACCAATCATTATCTGGAACCCACTCAGGGGTTTCTTCTACACAATGGTCATCACCCATGTCCTCAACTAGAATATTACCTGGTTCTTCTCTAATGGGAACTCAATAGTTTGATCCTACATATCAGTATCAAGCTGGGAAATTTGGTCAACAAAGACTTATGTATCCATTAAATACTGGATTGCCACCATATGGAGAGCAATATGCTTATTCACCATATCCTCCTTATTCTGGGGGACTACCATATGGTAATATCCCACAGAATTCAGGTCAATTTGGAATTAGAGTTTGTAAATGGAAACAAAAAATGCTAGTTCAACCAAGGCTAGTGTATCCAACACAACCAATGCAAACTGTGTCAGCTATTCCCACTACACCTGTTGTTACTACTGTACCACAATCACAATTTCAAACTGTTGTATCTCAACTAGTACAAACTGATCCTTCTACCTTGCAATCACAAGTTTCAAGTAAAGAAGTTTAAGTTCCTCAAGTTTTTGTACAACAACCACTTTTTTCTGGAGTTCAGAAACAACCTCAGGTTAGTATACCCTTATCTAGACTGACCCAGGCTTACACTGGTATTGTTTATTTACAACCTGGCCAACCTCTCATTGCTGGACAGAAAAAACCGTTAAATCAACAAAAATTGTACCAACAACAACAACAATTGATTCAACAACCATGGCGGCCTCAATTTCAACAACCCTAATTCTAGAAATTCCAACCCCATTTTGGACCTGTTCCATAGGCTCAACCTGGTTTTGGTCAATCTCAAGCTTACCAAGGTCCTGGTCAACAATGCTTTGCAGCTTATGAACAACCACACGTTCAACCTAGTTATTAACAACCTCCTTATATTGGTTTTGTTCAACAACCATACCAAGGTTACCAAATGCAGATGCCCTATGTTGGTATGCAAAGACCTATTGCTCAAGAAATTCCATCATATCCCGGGTATGTTCAACCTGACTTGAATCAACAATTTCCATTTATATCAACTTTAGAATTACCAGATTTAAATAGGCCCACTAATGATCCAATCTTATATGCACCTTGGTGGCTGGTAATTCTGCATAAGTTACCATCTGACATTTTGAAGTTTAACGGAAATCTTGGAGAAGACCCATCAAATCATGTTATGACCTTTCATTTGTGGTGTTCATCAAACTCCTTAAGTGACGATTCGGTCAGACTTCGTCTTTTCCAAAGAACGCTTACTAGTCCAGTTGCTAAATGGTACATTTAATTACCAAGAGCTTCTTTCGATAATTTCACCACTTTAGCCACTACATTTTTGACCCACTTCCAGTTACCTATCAGATACGAGACTGGAACAAAACTCCTAACCAACTTTAAACAGACTACTACTACCCATATATCAGATCATATTCATGAGTGGCGATGTCATCGTCAAATGGTTAAGACATATGTTCCTGATCAACTTTTAGCTGAGTGGTTCATAAAATCTTTGTTGCCATCAATCACCGAAGATATGGCAAAAGGTGGAGTTGTCACGGAAGAGAAAGTTATTTCTCATGCCCAATACTTGGATTTGATTTACACACAATCCAACACACTTTATGATAAAATTCCCAATGCACCTCGACCAGCTTTCACTGTTCCCCCTCCTCCACAGTCGAGTAAGGACTCTCATGCCAGTGATGGTGTGATTTGTTCTTCAAGCACATAAAGAGCAGGAAGACCATTTGGTCAAACTCTTGCTGTTTCTAATCAAACTACCAATGCATCAGAAAATACTCTTGCCTCTAAGATTAATGTTGTGTCATCTGGCAAAGGCAAAAATCCAAAGCAACCCGGGAGCAAGAAAAAGGGGAAAAGAAAAAAGAAACAAGAAAATTCCCCTCCCGAGAAATCATATGATTCCTCTACTTCGGCACATAAACATTGTTATCCATGTTTGATATGAAATGACGAGCATTTTACAAGAGATTGTTCACATCGCTCTAAGGTCTCTAAACTTTTAAAGACTTCAAACACATCGGCAGTGTTGACTGATCTGTTTTCGACCCCGGAGGAACATTTGGTTTCAACAGATCACGCTTCCACATCCCAAGTACTCATGTTATCCATCACAAAGCCACAAAATGAAGTTTTGGTGTCAATGAGAAACAAATATTATGGAAATCCTTCGTCATCGAATAATCAGGCCATTGATCAACCTAATCCTTCGACTTCGACTTCATTTGAAGTTGTTCCACCCATTGTACCTAAATTGACGATAAAACCACCAAAGGGAGTTGTGCACAAATCGACATTCAACCCTCACGCTCGAGCAACTCAAAATTATAACATAGTGGAAGATCTTGCTCAATCACCTTCCGCTATGTTGACACTTGACATGTTGCAAAATTGTCCCTCCCAAAATCAGACTTTACTATTAGCAATAGGTGGAATAGATCCTACGGATTCAAATCTTGGGGTTTTTAACCATGCAGAATATTCACCACAGTTACCGATGCAATTAGCTTTCCTAATCCAAGTAAATTCCCTCAATAAGAATGTTCACCGAACTATTATTGATGAGGGGGCATCTACTTGCATTATGTCCATGAGCTGCTGGAAAACACTTGGTTCACCGCAATTGTCATGATCACCAACCATGTTGAAAGCCTTTGATGGAAAAACATATACTCCATGTAGGATTTTGAATAACCTACAAATCGAAATTGGGGGAAAAACAGTTACTGTTGAAGTTGAGGTAGTTGATGGACCCCTTGATTACAACATTTTACTGGGAAGGCCTTGGGTATATCCTATGGCTGTTGTGGTTTCCATGTACTTTCGTACTATTGCATTCCCTTTTAAGGGTGGAATCACAGTCATTGATCAGCTAGCCTTCTTTACCAATAGTTCACAGGCTATGGGAAGCATTCCGTTGATACACGGACCCCCTCTATCACTTCAAAGTGTTGGAGTAGGTCTCTTTAAAGATCCTTCCCTAATGGGTACTTTCACCCTCCCGTCACCATCTGATTTGGTAGAAGTGGCAAGAGTAGAGACTTGCAACATGATGTCCTCCACCTCATCTGATTTAAGGAGGATTACCAACCAAGTTGAATTTGATAGTAATATTGAGGTGATGCTATTAAGCCCCATTGAATCATCGTAGCAATCAATCTTTCGGGCTTGTGCGGCAAACCCAAATCCGCACTCAACAATTGTATGGGTAGATAGGTTGTTAGAATATGGTACCTCTTCGAATCCTTTTTCACGTATACATTCTACAAATGAAGGAATCATCCAATCAATGATGATAGGAGAAGAGCCGTGGGAAGATTATCATCATCGTTCCCATCTCCCAGATGACATCAAAGATTATTCAAATGAGCTAAACCACCCATCAATTGTTGATTTCCTATTGAATTTTGTTAAAGTAGATACTGTAGATTCTGAGCGTAATTTGCCAAACATAGAAGAAACAATTTCTATAAATATTTCGACCAAGCCTAACATTGTAGAAAACATTCATGTCGGCAAATCTTGTTCTCCATTGGAACTTGATAATTACCGTGCTCTCTTTCGTGAATTTAGAGATATTTTTGCATGGTCTTATGAGTTGATGCCAGGAATTGACTCAAGCATTGTTGAACATGAAATCAAAATGTATCCTGATGTCAAACTAGCACGACAACAGCTTCGACCTGTTCATCCAAAGAAATCCGTTGCTATTAAAGCAAAGGTTGAAAAAATTTTGCGTGCTCACTTCATTTTCCCTGTACCTCTTATCGATTAGGTATCTAAAATTGTTCCAGTTATGAAAAAACAAGGGACAATTCGAGTGTGCGTCAATTATAGGGATGTAAATCAAGCATGTCCAAAAGAAAATTATCCTATACCCTTTATCGACTAGATTATCGATGAATGTGCCAGATGTGAAATTTTCTCTTTCATGGATGGATTTTCTGGCTACAATCAAATTAATATCCGCCCACAGGACCAATCTAAAACAACTTTTATTTTTCCATGGGGCACATTGGCCTATCGAAAGTTACCTTTTGGTTTTAAGAATGCAGGGGCTACATTTCAGAGGGCAAGGAATTATGCCTTCCATGGCATCAAGCACATTGTTCAATCTTATCTTGATGATTTGCCTGCTCATTGACGAAAGCGAACTGATCACCTGCGACATTGGAGAGAAATATTTTTACGGTGCCAACACTACAAGATACAACTCAATACACACAAGTGTGTATTTTGTGTTGGCTCTAGTCAATTGCTTGAATTCGTGGTCTCAAAAGACGAAATTCGACTTGATCCAATTAAGGTTTAGGCAATCCTTGACTTTCCTCCACCTTTAAAATTATTACAGTTATAGAGACTTCAAGGGAAGAAAAACTTTCTGAGGAGGTTCATTCCAAACTATGTTGAATTGGCTATAGGCTTTAAACGTCTATTGAAGAAAGGGGTACCCTTCCATTGGGATCAGGTTGCAAAAGCTTCCTTTGATGCTCTTAAAGATTCCCTGATTTCCCAAACTATAAAAAATACTATTACCTGTATCTTTCTGCCGCAGATACAACCATTGGTATGGTTTTAGTCCAAGAAGAAAGTGGAATTTAACATCCTATTTATTACTTGATTCGTAATCTCAACGATATATAAAGTAAGTATTCCTATGTCGAAAAGTTAGCTATGGTAGCTGTTCAAGATGTGCAGGGATTTCATCATTACATCCTCCTCCGTAAAACTACTATTGTTTTGGATTGCAACCCTATGACATACATTTTGTCACGTCAGTTGCTCGGGGGAAATATTCAAAATGGATAGTTATTTTGTAGGAGTTTGATTTGGAATTCATCAAATCCAAGTCAAATAAATCTCTTGTTTTCGCCGAATTACTTTGTGACCTTCCCTCATCCTCTAATGATTCAACATTAGAAGCATCAATCTTGGATGAGTCTCTGTTTCTTATTTCATCAAGTGATCCATGGTATGGAGATATACTCGTCTATCTCTAGACCTAATCTTTCTGGCCTAATACTTCTCGTTTTGAACAACAACGTACCCGATACCAAGCCAAATATTATCTGATCATTGGTGATACGCTTTATCGTCATGGTGTTGATACTATTTTACGTAGGTGCCTCACTCGTGAGGAGGCCGAGAAAGCTTTGAATGAATGTCATTCAAGTGCTTGTGGTGGACATTTATCTGGGTATGCTACCGTGTAGAAAATTCTCTGTGTTGGTTACTTCTGGCTAACCATATTCAAAGATTGCATTATTGTTGTCAGAAGCTATCATGCATGCCAGATATATGATCGAAAAACCAGATTACCACCTACACCATTGCATCTAGTCGTTGCTGTTGGCCCATTCGCCAAATGGGGCATTGACTTCATGACATCTAACCCCACCTCGGCCGGGGGGCATGGGTATATTATAGTCGCCGTTGAAAATTTTACTAAATGGGCCGAGGTGATGCCAACAATGAACAATAATGGTGAAATGACTGCTTTATTTTTCATCAACCATGTGGTTGCGAGGTTTGGTGTACCACAAGCCATAGTCATAGATCATGGATTGCATTTTCACAATCACATGATGGTTGAGTTGACTGCCAAGTTAGGACTGTCACATGATAGTTCTACTCCATACTACCCACAAGCTAATGGACAAGTTGAGGCCATCAACAAAGTCCTTAAGTGCATGTTGTAGAGAATGATTGGAGTTCATAAAATAAATTGGCATTTAATCCTGTACTCAGCTTTGTGGGCATATTGAACCTTAGTGAGAAATGAGACCAGATTCACACCCTTTCAGTTGGTGTATGGTTTGGAAGTAGTCTTATCGATTCAATGTGAAATCTCGTCTCTCAAAATCGCAATTGACCTGTTACTCGAAACTTCTAAATAATAAGCACATTTCTTGGAGTTAATCCATCTGGATGAAACCCATTGTGATGACGCATTGGCTAACGAAGCACATAAGAAACATATTAAGGTGCAATATGATAGAAATGTCAAGCCTCGTGCCTTCTCAGAAGGTGACCTGGTCTTGATTTATGATCAGGAGTCTGACAAACTTGGAGCAGGAAAATTTGAATCGCTATGGATGGGCCCTTATATTGTTAAGTGTGTTTTGATGAAAGGTGCCTACGAGTTAGTGGATTATGATGAGATTCCATTGTCGCAGCCCCGAAACGGGCTGTACCTTAAAAGTTACTATGCTTAGTTAAGTGTAGTAAAACTTATTGTATATATGCTTTGATTGCATGTGTGTGTGTGTTTCTTTTAGAGTTTTTATTTGGTTAAGTAATCCACTTTTCATTTGTTGCAAATGTCGAACTTTTCAGAACCATTTGTTGGTTAAGCTGACAGGGCTAGTCGTAGTACACAGAACTTATCGTCTGCAGCATGGGCCATTTTCGCTCCAAGCGGTGAGCTAGTGAGTTTTAGAGGGATTTGTATTGGTCGGTCGACGAACAATATCGCTGAGTATAGCGCGTTGATTGAACTTCTCTCTGATGCCATTTCACTTGGCATACACCAAATCATCATTACGCTGGACTCACAACTTGTTGTACTATAACTTACTGGTGTTTATACCGTTTGAAACCCAACAATACATTGCATGTTCCTTAGAGTTCGTATTTTGGAAAGGTATTTTGAACACATTCAATATCAGCATATTTCCAGAAATCTAAACACATTAACTGATTCACTAGTGAATTATGTGTTAAATAGACATTTGCGACATATGTAAAGTAAATATTTTCAATTCACATCATTAGTTGAATAGGATTGCATCACATAACCCTAATAAGACTCTAAAAGTAAAATAGATAGTTGTTTTAAAAGTTTTTACAAATAGTTTGTCTTGAAGACAAAAATTGGTCATCTGACCCAAAAACTCAAAATGTATGTAGAAAACATCTAAGTAGACTAGTGGTGCTCATGATAATAGGTCACAGCCTGTGCTATCATGCGTAAAATTCTCATCCAATGACTCAGAACACCAATGGTGTGGCACTGCAGTCGCATAGGCAACTCCTCGATCTGGATATATGGAATGCCTAGGGTCAAACCCTCTATGTGGTCCTGTAGTTCAGCCAGTGTCTCGGCTAAATCTAAGTCTCGGAGAAATGCTCTCCCAACAGGTCTCTATGTTGGTCCACCTGCCTCTCGTTGGTGCCCCATATGTCAAACAAGTCCAATGTCTGCATACATAAAAAATGATTTTTTTTAGTCTTGGAAATAATAAAAAAGCACAAAAGAATGTAGAAAATTTAAAATCAAAAAACAATTTGTTCAAGCAATTTACCTATAGCACCCCACTGTGCTCCAACTGGTAACATCAAGTTTGGATCTCCGAGGAAATCCATCCCTGAATATGGATACTCTGCAATGGCCATATCCTGTTGATCAAGCCACTCAAAGAATGCAGGGGTAAATGTAATCAATTACTGACCAACATGCCTAGCCATAAGATCTACCCATCTCTGTATCTATGGATCCCTAGGTCCAGATACACCCAGTGAAACAAGTTGTGGTTGCATAAGTGGAATTCTCTTCAAGGAGAAAGAAATCAGGATCGATCCATAGCCAGAGTTCTTTGTATTTCTGCTTTTCACCTTGGTCAATTGTTCTTTCAAGGATGAAATTACTGCCTCGCACCAGTTGAACACTTTTGGCTCTAAACACTCTAATGCATACGACATGTATGATCTGTTTGCCAAATGTAGTGTCGCGTTGTCAACCAATTTGGCAATGGTAAAGAGGATTGTCCTCAATGGTAAATCACTAACATCCTTGATGTTAATATTTACGTCCCTGCTAGGATGTGCACATGGCTAACAAAACTGTCGTATGTAATCTCTCACTGATTCACCCCCTTTGGCAAATCCAGAAAGTGACATGGGGGCATCCCATCTCGACAGTATGGTAAGAAAGTACATGTCATCGATGGTAATTGAGACCACTTTGTCTCTAATGTGAAATGCCTGATCGGTAGGATCCCATGAACGAACAAGGAACTGCAAAAACTCAATTTGATGCCTCATACCAGGTAATCAGAAATATTTGAGTAACTCACAATTCCTTAGGGCCTCAACCGTGCCCTGGTTATTTAGGGAAATCATATCTTATTATTCTTGCTCTTGTTCTCTCCATGTAATCATCATTATGATCCGATGAATACTTGAAAATACAACCATAAGGCAATTTCGGATCCATTTCTTGTAAAAACTGCTCCAAAGCACCAAAATCAAAGGGTAAATGTGAAATGGTAAAAATGAATGGTAAAACTTGTTTTTATGTTTATTTCTTGCACATTAATAGAGTAAACATTAGTTTTTATTCATTTTATCCATGAAACGGGTATTTTTAATCTATTTTGATGGTGTTTGAAGCAACGTTGACAACTAACATGCAAAATTTGATGTGCTCAAATGTAAATTGAACATCTTTGACCACAAAGCAAAATTTTATCTCTTTTCGAGCTTTGCTAAAAATGAAAAAGGAACCCCCTTGGAGTCCTCTTTAAGCTCTTTTCAGACTCTCTAAACATGAAAATATTGTTGAGCGCTTCTCATTTCCAGCTCGTTAACGGATTGGAATTGATATCTACTCAGTATAAGTTTAACCCTTTTTCGGGCTGAGATAGATTAACTATGAAAAATGAATAAGTTGATCAAATATGGTCATTAGGTTCTCTCTCGTATTATTTTATACTTTTTCGGACTTAAGATAGATTAACTACGAAAAAGGATTACGTTGATCAAACATGGTCAATAGCTTCTCTCTTGTATTGTTTTATGCTTTTTTGGACTTGAGAGACAAATCAACGAAAAAAAACTTTTGGAGTTTCCTTCTGACCCTTTTCAAACTCTCTAAACATGAAAAGGACCTAGTTATCTTTGTCATTAAACTCATTAAAAACATCAAATAATGACAAACTTGTCCATCTAGACAAGACCGAGTTTCACCTTCACTAGACTCGTTAAAGCATCAAATAGCAATGGATTCACCCGAAGGGTGGAATTATACAACAAGCATATGTTATCCTCCTCAAGCTTGATAAAAATAAAGAGGTACTGGTCAGTAATGATTGGGGAAAATAGGAAAAAAGGAGAACACTTTATGGTAGCAAGTCGTTCTTGAACATGACACTTTCACCTCATCACGGTGACTATGTGGGTTGGCTCATTCAACTTCATGGTTTTCACACCATTGGTCTATCATACCATCCATTAATTTATTTTGGGTCAATTCTACCAATTCATTTAGTGTCGCCGACATGTTCAAGAGAAGTCACTCAGTTCAAACTTCATCCTTTGCAATACTGTAAACCTTCATTTTCATGACTGCCATTCCTGAACTTTCTGTCGTTAGTTGATTTTCATCTCCAAAATCATTTACCTCGTTTCGTGTCATTGATGTGGGATACATCAAGGCCCTCCTGTGACGAGTCGCTTCTTGTCGACATTAGCACATTATCCAAGAAGTTGACATAGAAACATTATCATGGCAGGTTTTTTTCTTTTGGTGATAGGTTGACATCACTGGCCTTCGATCGAAAGACTTTGTATGGAGTTCAATATCAAATCATTTATTCACACCATACGAAATTTATTGTAGTACCTTGAGGGTCATTATCATTATCGGTGATTCCTCTCACGTCAATTAATGACATACATCATTGGCTTGTAATCAGATGATGTCTTCCCATGTTCGACTTCAGATCATCTATTCACATGGTTAGACTTGTACTTGAGCAAAAGATTGAACGAGATTGAAGACCCTAGATCTAGTTTCATCCATCTAGACTGCAATATTTTTAGGAGTACTAAATCAAATGTACAATGGCCTTACATTCATGGTCATCCATTCATGGGTCTATATCTGTAGACAACTATATTTGTACATGTAATGAAAGTTTATAATCTGAGCATGGGTATGCCTTCCCTCAGGAAGTTCATGAGAAAAAATCAAATTATCATGATATATGTATTGTAATTGATGCAAGTCACCTTCCACTTTGAAACCTCCTCTCCACATAGTAAAGTATTTCACTTGACATACATATTTACAACTTCATGCTTTAGGGGGAAACTGTTACAGATCCATTTGGGCACATCAACCCCAACTTACAAATCAATACTATTAGGGCCCATCAAACCCTAATTCAGTTGTTACATGCCCTAATGAATTCAACCATCAGAATACCTCCTTCCCAAGAGATTCCATGATTGAAATCATCCAAGAACTGCCTCTAAGAAGATCAGCGCAGACAAGCCTTTATCAGGGTGCACTGCAGTGCAATCCAGTACACTGCCAGGGTGCATTGCAGTGCACTTGAGCCCTCTTTGGCTTGCGCTGGGCGAATTTGAGCAAAATATGTGTTGGGGTTTGGAATATTCTTATCCATAGGATGCTTCTAGAAGTTTCCCAAGGCTATCCACTCCTTTGGGCTTGAAATTGGATGAGGGAGGAGGTTAAGGAACATCAATCCCTTTATCCTTTCCTCCATGGAACTAAATCCTAAGTTTGAGAGTGCATTCATTGTCACCATTTATGGCATAACTTCTTTCATTCACCTATAAAAAGACCACTCATCTAATTGATTAGGGGCTGAAAATCATTGAACTATAGGTAGATGCTATTAGTATGAGACTTGAGTTGGCTTCAAGTATTGTAATGATGTCAAAATGTCTTGCTTATTATGAGGAAATGATGGGATTGAACTGGAGGAGTGGCACTGAATCAAGAAAATTGGGTTGTAACTCTTCCTTTTACTAATAAAGTGTTCAAAGATTTTTCCATATGTTTGTATTGTTTATTGATGCTTTCATAAGTGTATTATGCACTTGATTCCATTTTATGTTTAATCAATAGATCATTATCATATGCTTTGATCGGTTTTTGTCTTCTGTCTGTGTGCAGGTACTTTTCAAGTGGATTAAGTACGGAAAGGAGCGACAAAATTGGTCAACGGAGATAAGGAGTAAGCGAAAGCTTCAGGTAGGCTTCTTTACTGTCTTATTTAATCTATTGGTCATAGAAAAAGTAGAGAATGCTTTGCACTATTGTTCTAGACTTAGCTACTAGTCTAGGGGTTTAGGCATTTATCCATAGACACTAAAATTCCCAAAACATAAGGGAGACTTCAACGATGATTTTAAAAAAAAAAATGTTTGCAGGAATTTAGTTTAGTTTAGTTTTTTTTTTTTTAAATTTAAGTATGGTTGTATGATTATAAAAATTAAGAATACAAGTTTTATTATTATTGTAGGTTTATTTTACCTTTGCACTTATTAAGTAGGGAGAGGAGTTAAAATTATAAAAGTGCATTTGGTCTTTCTTGATACTTGATAGGTTCGAGGTAAACATGGATTCCTATTGGTTTTAACCATGGACGATCACACAAACTTTGTAGATAATCAAAATTATAGAGAGCATTATCGAAAATGATCAATGCCAATCTATATTCTTTTGTATTTATTATAGTGACATAATTTGTAGATGATCAACATTATATATATACTAGCACAACCGTATTTACTAATGTGGTTGATATACGTCGACCAACATCATTTTCATACGTCAATTGACATATAAAAGGTGTAAAACGCCATTGATCGACATATATCAACCACATTAGTAAATGTGGTTGTGCTAGTTACATCAAATGTGTGTGGGGTGGATTCATTGGCCATGGCTAACGAGGGTTGATGAGGTTGAACATGGTCAAGCTTACATTAATGTTAATGCTAATGTTACATTAATGTTGTAAAAATGGTTACAATAATGGTTGAGATGGCTAATGGGGTTGACCATGGTTAAAGATATTTGACTATTATTGACCATGGTCAGCCATAGCGATACTGATTGATCATTATGGTTGATCATATTCAACTGTAGAGATCTTGGAATGTTCTAGGTTGACTATGGTTGACCAAATATGGCCATGGTTGATCATGGTTGACCATAGTTAATTATGGTTGAGTGATACAATTTGTATGTGATTAACTATATATATATATATGTTTTAGTAAATCAAACTATTTTAAATTTACACAATTTCCTCAATTTGTTAAAATCATAGAGAGTATTATTCCAAAATATAATTTAATATTTACATGATGAATAAGTTGAATAGAAATAAAATAAAATGTTGAATGATGTAAAATTTACATTTAAATCAATGCATGCACACTCGTTTTAGTGCACATATCAATTTCTAGATATATTCATTTTAGTGTACATGTGAAATTTTAATGCACTAATTTCATTGTGCATGTAAATTTATATTTTTATTCA
This sequence comes from Pinus taeda, assembly GCA_000404065.3. Classification (NCBI taxonomy): domain Eukaryota; kingdom Viridiplantae; phylum Streptophyta; class Pinopsida; order Pinales; family Pinaceae; genus Pinus; species Pinus taeda. The sequence goes on from APFE030325355.1 coordinate 53,664, forward strand.
ATATCTAATGCATTGATTTCAGCGTACATAAATTTTATTTATACTCAATATACATATCCATTATTGTTGAATTTAGTGAATTTGTCATTTTCTAACACATTAATTCAACGTATATGTCAAATTCAATTTTTTATTCAAAATGTATTCCATGCCAATTTTAATTTCAATTTCAATTTCATTTTTTGTTTCTACTTCTATTTCTATGTCATTTCCTATTTTTATCTCTATTTCTATTCAATTTTTAATGCATTGATTTCACTAAATTTTAGTTCACTACATTTGAGTATCAATATTTCATCGATCTACTAAGTCACTGCAACTAGCTCCGTACCCATCTCCTGAGTATCTCACAATCCCTCACAATTGGATCTGAACCTGCCTCTCGAGTATCTTACTGCGCCTTGCTTAATTTTCGATCCTCCTACTACTCTAATACTTGGGTCATTGTAGAAAAGGTACTGATATATCCGAGGAATACCATACATAAAAATTGGATATGATCTACTAATCAAACCCTCCTTGGCTAGATCTAGGCCTCCTTATTACATCTACCTTGGACCCTTCTTGATCTTAAATACTGGAGTATCATACTCCTCCTCCCCCTAGACGTATTGCTGCTATCAATGAGAATTCATCCTCCAACCTAGCAGACAAATCCTCTATCTCTGCCAAAGTTGTTGGTTTCTTTCTTTTATTGTCCTTCTTCCTCTTCAGATATTGGCTGACATAGTGAACAAGCTCATCAAATTTGAAGAAATTGACCTTTAACATGTCTTTCTTCTTTTTGTCTCCTTAGATTCTTTCCCTGGTTGGGACCCTTCTTTGATTTTCCCTTCCCTGCAAGAGTGACATTCTCCTCTTCCTTTTCTACCTTTTGTCCCTTACCACTACTTCTAGTATTGTCATCAACAAGGCTAAGCCTCAACTCCTCCTAAGTGAAGTCATTCCACATGTGTTACCAATATGAAAGATTATCATGTGCAAAGATCACCTTGATGAATGTTCACCATTCCTTGGAAAACTCATTGAGAGTTATCAACACAAGATCATCATCAGTGGACTTCTCTCCAACTATTATAATTTCATGTCTAACACCCTGAATCTTGGTGAGATAGGACGTTACATTCTCATCCTTGTTCATTTTGAGCATCCTCAGCTTCTCCTTGAGAATCATATTTCAATTCTTGGAAGGATCCTAGTACAACTTGACTATGGTATACCACATCTCCTTTTTTATAGTCTTTTTTGTGATATGCAAAATGATATGATCTCGAACACCATCGAGAATGATCCTCTTCACCTTGGTGTTATCCCTCTTGTAGTAATGGAACTAGAAGGGATTTGTAGGCACATCTATCACTGCTATAAAAAATATATTTGACCATGCTTGTCTAATAGAAACAATATCTTGGCCTTATAGATGTCAAAGCTGGAAGCTCCATCTAACCTGTATTGATCTCTTAATCTTGCTATGGCCATATCTGGAAAGATTTTGCAAAACTCAATAAATTGGATAACTATCACTCCTCCAATTGGAAAATCGATATGGAAACACTAAATTTCCTCTGTAAAAACCAACTTGGCCCCCTTCTACAAACTTGCACCCTCTACATGTAGTTCGTACTAAATCCTATAGCTTGTATTGGATCTTGCAACTCGCACTGGAAAACGAGAAATATTTTCGGAAAATATTTATTTTGAATATAATACCTCCCTTTGTCATTCAAAGCTACTCACACTTCCTTTGGAAAATGGATTCGACAATTGGAAATGAAATTACTGCTTTCAATTTGTGAACTAGGAAAATTGGTTATTCATTATACTTGCCTTGACATTCTTGCATAATGAATTTTGCCTTCTCTAATCTTAAGAATACTGGAGAAATGAATAAAATAGGTTGAAACCCTCGTGTGCTTTCTCTTCCTTACCTTGCACTGATATTCTACTGCAAAAACCCTTATGTTGCAAATCCTCAATGCTATATTTTCTCTGCAAAATATAATTTGCCTTGGGAAACCCTTTCCAAAAACCTTGTTTCTTGCAATTGAAACTAAGGCAATTCACTTTTCCTTCGGATCACCTCCCTAGACTAGAAATCAAACTTCTGACTCTATAATTTTCACTACCTGCCCGACCTATGCAAATATGGTTTTCTGTGCTTTAGATCTCCCTCTGATCTGCACAACCCTTGCTCTAAAGTTTCATTGATTTGATATTTTATGTGATACCATGTGAAATTTCCACGATTGCAATAAACTAGAATTTAATATTCTACCTACTGGAGATTATTTGTCTTGAATTATTAATTCGAAAAATAATGATTAAGTCATTCTTGCAATTTTCACAAAAAACAAATACGGAATATAGAAAATGAAATTGAGAACACACAAACATAAACATATGACACCATTATTCTTGGACAATCATCCATGAAAAAGCCCCGAAGGGAAATCCAGTGTAACATATGAGGGTTTTATTATTATTTAGTAATCTAGGAGAAATTACAATTGGTTGCATTTCATTGGAAAACCTCCAGCAAAATACCGATCACTAGAAAAATAATCTAGAGACTAACTATCTCCCTTTGTTATTCGATCTGGCCTTCTCTAGGTAACTCACACTTCTCTATGCTATTTGCATTGCCTCTGGAAAATGTGCTTTGCTACTCCTAGAAATTTGTTCAGCATCAAGAATCACCCTCTAAGAAGTCACCCCGTCTCCTAGACTCATCTAGGCCCACTCACTCTACCTCTATATGATAGATCTGGCCTCTAGCTCATTGAGCAAGATCCTTTGCACTCACATTGTCAAATGACTATTCACTCTGGCTCAATATCACCTCATTTTAAAATAATTTGACATCCTATTCTTGTATCCCAGACATTGGAAAATAATGAGGAAATATCTTCCAGAATCATGCTCCCAAATCTCTATTGGTCCCGTACTTTTGATGCTTCCCTAGCTTCAATTGTGCCCTTACTGAATACCTACAACTGGTTAGTCGAACTTCTGTATGAATAAATTGTGTCTTCTCCAAACCCTTCAACTAGCTCCTATAATTTTTTTTTGAGTCTCAACGACCACAATCACATCTCAACCAATAGCTGAGATCATCTTGACTCTCTTGATTAACTTTTCTAGAAGTCTCTAGATAAAAATTGAACTTCCTCAATCAATTTATTTAATTAACCAATTTTCCTAAGATAGGCTTAGGAAATATTTAATTATTGGCAAATTAATTTAATTGAGGTGTCTCCAAGCCTTTTCTCATAAAACCTTTTCTAGGTTTTGGAGATCTCATGTTCCTTAGCCTCTTAGACACCATAGAGACTAGAACACTTGTTTTCTGCTACCCCAAATAAAAACTAATAGGAGCTTCTTGCACCTTAAATATCCCTTTGAAATATATTCTTGACCAAAACATTATTGAGAAAGCTCTACCTTAAGAGAGAAACTTGTAGCGATGATTTTCTTAGGCCAATTCAAAATAAATGTTTTTAATGACACGTTGTAGCGACTGCAACAACCTCTAAAATTTTGGCTTGCATCCAAATTTCAGAGCCTTGTTTTTTCCATTGATGGTTGCAAACACTCAAGCTCATTCCATAAGCTCTTTTAGAGTATTTATGCCATTTTTCTTGTTTGACCAACAGTCGTCTTTTAACATGTTGATTGCTTTGTCATGTTTGTGATATTGTTCTGGTGATTTTGAAGGTTGGCCTTTGTGTGCATGAGTTATCTTCACTCTATGAACGTCAGTCATACTCACGCACAAAGTTGTAAGCACTTTCATGGGAGTGTCGTCATGGTCGTTCGAAGGTTTATCTCAAGTGTCGCACTTATCACTCTTAACCTTAAGACAATTTCTATGAGCACATGTTTGTCTTGTTGGTTTGTGGTGTCCTGTCGTTGAGTCATGCTAAGTGTTTGGGCACATCTACACAATCTCACTTCCTCTCATTCTTAGCCATTTTTCCTAAAAATTTGTCGACTGGACAAACCCCTTCAACTAGACCTCGACTGAGCTACACTACGTAGTATTGGCTCTTAGTGGCCCTATTATGCTTCCCAGAATTGCGTAGTGCTTGAGGTTGTCTTCTGGGGAAGCTGCATTGTGCAATCCTAGAAGTGAGAAGGTTGCCTGTCTCCCAGAATTGTGCATAAATTGTCTACAGACTTGATCCAATCTGCGCTTCCCACAAGATCAGTTAACAAGCCTCCCTCTGGTCCACCAGAAATCTACACTGTACTGTGACCTGTGGCTGCATTTCTCTCCAAGACTATGCAGACATGCCCAACTTCCTGCCCTACACTGTCTGCAGAAACTGCACAGTCATGCTGAGTCAGGCCACCTGCTAGCTTGCTCTGCTTTTCTCTTGAAAATTGCATAGTTATTACTGGTACAACTTATGCTACCTCGCTTGCACTGTTTCCAGAAACTGCACAGTACTGCCTATCCTGCACTGTCTCTTAGAAATGTGTAGTTGTGACCAGTAACTCCTCGCAACCTGATCATACCTTGCTCTGGAAAATTGTACAAAATTTCATGTTAGTGCCCTCTGCTGCCCCACTTTGTCTTCCTCCGAGAAATTGCATAGATTCCCAGTTGGACCCTAATGGCCCACTCAATCATCATCCTAAAAATTGTGCAGAACTGTCTAGCAGTTCCCCTCGACACCCTGCCTTGTCTTCCTCTCAGGAATTATGCAGTCCTTCCTAGCTGGGTTCCACCTTGCAGCTATCACTACTGTCCTTGATGCACAATTTTGTCTCCAAGTGACCTTTGCACATATTTTCCTGACAGTACTCCAGAGCCCCTCATCCCAGCCTGAGATGTGCTTGAGCTGTGCTTTCCATAGTTTTAGTTTCTTGTCCTCCCTATTGGTCACTTGGACCAAAAACCGAAAAAAAATGTATCATATTAGACTAGGAGATTTTTGTATTTGATGTCATCTCGTCATGAGTGGATTGTAGGAACAAGTACATTGATGGAGCATGGCATGATGAAAAACATGATGAAGAAGGAGTGCATGCTAAAAGACTTGCTCGCAACTGAATGGACATACCAAGCACATCGAACAACAAGCGAAAGAGATACATGCACTGAATCGTCAAGAAAAGACCAAGACCATTGAAGACCCCACAACACTTTTCCATGCAGAAGTGAAGACACAACCGAGAGCACATCCATCACTCAACAACATAGCAACTTGACATGGACACCACAGTCAGCGAGTACATGTCAGCAGTTTCATGTCAAGTTGTGTCATGAGTTGTCTCGACCACATCACTACTATGGGCCATACTTGTTGTAATAAAATATAATGTAAAGTGAAAGTCTAATGAATGCACATATGAAGTTGAAGAGTCACATAAGATGCAAAGTCATAGGAAGTTGAACGGTCATGAGAGAAGTCCAAGAGTCATAAGAGTCAAGCATCACCCTTGGCTAGATATACCCCCTCATTGTATGAGAAAAAGACTTTTCACCTTGGCTCCTCCCACGTAGCCTTGAGAGTCTATAGTCCATTCTTTGAGGAGCGAGGAGTGACTCCAATGTCCCACTATTGGGACTAGTGATGTATGGTGTACAAATGTGTCTTGGAACTTTTGCTTAATTCAAAAGCTTGTATCAGGTTAACACATTTTCACGTAGGTTTTGTATCCTTTTTAAGACTATTCTTTAAACGTTTGTATTGCATGTTTTCTTAACCAGTACTAAGATAATTGAACTACTTCAGTTATTTTAGTACTTACAGTGTTGAAGATGTGTTGTATTGTTTATCATTGTTGTCTTGTTAGTGTGGACTACTCCGCAGGACAGTAGACATGCCATGCTTGATTTTCTTGGTTATAATGACTGTCACCCCCATGTGGACTACTCCCCTTGATGGTGTACGTATTTTCCCTTGCACTTTGGTTTTAATGACTACTACATCCGTTGTGGACTACTCCACTAGATGCTGGATAGACCCTTGTTGTTTTTGCGTGTGTCTCTCCTTGGGTGGTAATACTACCTCTTATATAGAGGCTCACTTTTACCCTCTCCCTTACAGTAAGAGAACCCAGACACAAACTTACATGCACTCGCCAAGCATACTCACCTCGCTTTCTTGAAGTTACAAGCATAACACTCTCATGTGATGAACATCAAGAGCTAAGGAAAATCTCTAAGATAATGACAACTGGACCATCGTATCGGATGGGATTCCTACACCAAACAGTGTGAGATCTAGTTAGGACTTCATACCGGGGAGATCCCCTGAATGTTGGTAGGTCCAACACCGTCAACATGACCATATTGAACCCATATAGTCTATTTTTCTTTTAGCATTTTCAAATCTTACTTTTATGGAATAATCACAACACAAATATGAAGATGTTGGTTGTGGATGGAACTAAGGATTTTGTGAGAAGTTGGTAAGAAATTCCTTAGGTCCCTCATTTATTTTACATTTAAGGAATTAAAGGTTGGAGTATTGAATTTTCACCTTTGTGGACCAATTCATTTTGCATTGTTCAAAGAGAAAAGAGAATAATATGACTATGATAGCTACATAATGGTTATTATGTCATATAACATTTCTTCAAAGAAAATTTATTATCTAGGGAGATATGTTTTCTTTCATCTAGTTAACTTAGTAGATCTTTTTCACTTGATCAAAAGAAAGATAAAATGCTTTTGACCAATATTGGGATGCAAATTCTATGTGGTCATTGTTGTGAGATTCCCTCACCTTATTATTAGTACAGGTAATAATATTTACAAATGATATATTGAAATAGACAATACGTGAAAATGAGGAAAAATGTCCATGTTCCAAATGCACATTCTCTATGGTGTAGTCATTCTAACAATTTGCTGTTTATCGGAGGTGAGAATGGAGTATGTTTAAGGATTTCTCTCACCATCATCATGTGCGTCATTCTAACCATGATGTTTTAGTTAATGACAAACTAGTTGCTTCATGGGTACTTCATTCTTTCTTGGTTTATCAACTTGCATTTGAAATTAGTGGCCTATGTTTACATTTGAGGATGGTAGGTGCCATGACATATGTCAAAGTGTTACTAGCCATCATTAGTGGATGAATAGGATAAGGTAAAATGGGAAATCATCTTGAGTATATCTAGATTGTCACCTATTAGAAGTAGTTTTTTATACACATAAAAGTAACAATTCAACTCATCATAAATGAAATTGAAACAGTCTCTTGACTAGTTGGCCAAGAAAGAGTAGTTTAGTTTGTAAATGATTATGTATGATATAATCATAATGTGAACTTTGAAAAAGACAACATAAAGCATTTGAAAAAACTAAGTGAAAGGCAAAGAATCAAGAAGGTAAAATGCCAATTGTGAAGAGGAATTTTGATAAATAAAGCCATTGTATTCAAGGAAAGTAATTTTCTGAATCTTTCTTGTACTATTGTCACACTTTTAATGAGGAGAACTAAGTATGTGGAACTCAAAGAGTTAATAAGGTAGAATACCAAGATGAAGAGGAATTTTAATAAATAAAACCATTATATTCCAGGAAATGACTACTCTCATTCTTTCATATATTATTGTCACACTTTTGATGAGGAAAAGCCGCTTTTGGCCTAGCCATTTTCTCTAGAACTCAAACTCCTCCGTGTATTTGCTATGGACTATGCTGTTGATTTCTCTCAACATTGCAGTTATGTGGACTATTTTGTTCTTTGGACTTATATGAGAATATTTCTTATAATATAGCAAAATAGATATTTGTTTTATGTTTATCCCCATTTACTCATATTCATATTCTTGTTAAGGTTAGATGGTCATTTTACAACCAAGTATGAGAGGGTGTGTAAGTAGTCCCCTTGAAAATAAAAAGTAAAAAATAAAAATTATGTTATAAATAGAAAAATAGTATGGCAATAATAAAAAATGAATATGCTAAAAAAATGTATAAGTAAGATGTTTAAATTTTATATTTTTCAAAAATATTTCAACGGTATGTTTAAATAAATTATTTGAATACCTATGTTAACTATCCTATGTTTAAAAATTATGTTTTTATAGTTAATCACATATATACTCTATTTAATATTCAAAAAATAAAGTTTAAAAAATGAAAAATAACACATTGTATTTTGCACTCTAATAAAATTTGTGCCTAAAAAACTTTAATTCATCTAGATACTTATTTAAGCAAGATGTATATTGGTGTTTATTCTTAACTAAGTAATTTAGGCTTGCTGGTGTAACCATAAACCCTAAAATCTGTAATAGTTGCCTAACCAAAAACAAGATGTATTCCTTGTTCCAGATATAGGTTTGGGGATGGCAGGCTGCCATTGCACCATTTGTCGATGGAAACTTGAGATATGCAGGTTACAGATGAAAAAATAGATGGATTTTTACCGTTGACAAAAATCGGGTTGTTCTCGATGAAATGCCTTTGAATAGAAGGTGGAATTGTCCTTTCGGTAAAGATTGGATTGTATTCGATACAATATGTTACAAATGGAGGACAGGCAAACGGACGTGCGAATTACGGATCAAGAATAGAGATGAAAATCTGACTGAGTAGAAATGGACGAATTATGGCTGAATAATATAGATGTGGACTGCGGAGGTTTGACTGAAAAAGATGGAGGGCGGTGATATCGTTTAGAGATGGCATCGTTTAATTCATTTGTTAGATGTGGTGAACTGTTCGTGCTTTCTGGAATAATAAAGGCTAAAAGTGGCATTTTATTTTTTATTTTTTTGTTTTGCAAGTGAGATCAGTTCACGTTTGTGAATTTCTAGGATAACCTCTTCGGATATAATGGTCGTTTTATTGAAAATTTCACTTCAAATGGAGTTTTCATTTTCTTTTACCGGTAAATGTTCTATTGAAAATTTCACTTCAAATGGAGGTTTCATTTTCTTTTCTTTTCATTTTCTTTTATCGTTAAAATGGTTTTTGAACGTTTTCTTTATTAATCTGAGAGGCTCATTTCCATAAAAACTCCACAGCACCTAAATATTATGCATGATATCAACCTGTAAGCTTCATCTAGGGACGGAAACCATCCTCTCCAGCCGTGCTTGGCTGCCAGGAAAACGCAGAAAATAAGCTACAGAGCCTAGATTCAATTCTCTTTAATAATATTAAAGATATACATATGGCTACCTCCTCCGATGTAATTTGAGCGGGATCACCAGAAGACCATGTGTTGGGGCGATTTCTAGCTTTAGCAGCCTGCAAATTAATTAGTGCATGACCACTATCAATATTCACGAACACAACAGAATAAACTGCGCTCTCCTGTTTAATAGTTTGTCTTTACCTCTCCCTCCCAATCACAGCGATATGTAATATAAGCAAGCGCGAGAGTCTGCACTGCTGTTCCGCAAATCATTCCTGTCCATATTCCCTGCAAAGTAAATTCGTTGTTTCATTTTTCATGATTGTATTAATGCGCAGTGCAGAAGCTCTTGTTTCTCATTGACTTAAATAAAGATGGGACTTCGTCCAAAATCCACAAAGGCACCAGTAGAATTATGTGGGACTCACCGTGACAGTTAAATCAAATACCCAACCAAGCAGCACGCCTAGCGGTACTCCAATGACGTAGTAACACCCTATGTTGATCCACCTTACATAAGCTCGCCACCCAGAGCCAATGGCTAGACCTGAAATCATTGCAAACAAGACCTGCACATTTAACGGTCACCGTAAGCAAAAAATTTCATTTGTTGATCTCATATATAGGGAAATTGTATTAGATCATGGTTTGTCATACCGTGTTACAGGTTTTCGTTAATGATTAATTCGACTTCTTACAGCGTTACAGGTTTTCGTTACATGGGTTTTGTTAGTGAGTAATCTAACCTGCGTTAAACTTCTTTGAAGGAGAATACAGTTGTAGGGTCAAATAAGTGCTCTATATTCACGGAATCTTGAATCTGAATTATCTGCATCACTACGTGTCACATCCCATCTTCCTCATATAGAGTCTTGTCATAAACAAATTAAAAACTTTAAAAAGCTAGTCAACCACATTGTATACTACAACAATAATGTAAAATAGTGAATGGCTCCATAAAGAAGTTTTATAATGTTCATTGGTTTGAAATTTCATTGTTATCTTATTGGCTTCATTTCTTATTAGAGATCAACGAGAGGTTAGTTTTCACTAGAACTAAATTATTAGAGATCAACGAGAGGTTAGTTTTCACTAGAACTAAATAAGATGTTAAGAGTGGTAATGATGGAAATCAATCTCATATCACAGAAATCTGAAATCCATCAATTACCTCTATTTTAGACTTTTAAGAAACATTTATTCTGATTTGTTTTCATATATCTGACCCAGGTTTCTTACATGGAGTTTAGTTTTCAGAAAAGTAAAAGGAATACTTTTAAAAAACACTTATTCTGATTTTTTTTCATATATCTGACCTAGGCTTGTTACATGGAGTTAATTTTCAGAAAAGTACAAAACTGACTTTTAAAAAACACTTCTTCTGATTTTTTTTTTCATATATCTGATCTAGGAGCGTCTCACATGGACTTTAATTTTCAGAAATGTGCAAGGACCATAATTAGTTTTGTGAAACCAAAATTATAGTTAATTCATATAAGATATCTATTCTTGTTTAACTTATCTAGATTGTCAACAACAAAAATAACCTTATCCAAACTACCCAATTCTAAAATATTCCCAAAACAAAATCGACATAAAGAGGATTGATTCTTTCGAAATCGAGTGGTGTATAGCCCACCAAATCATGACACTAGATGCTACAGATAATTTAGCATAAGGCCACATGTCAATGCATGTATTGACAGTCCAGTCCATGTCTGGGGACAACCTCCACACACAATATAAATAAGTTGTGCAATTGGAGGCACCCAGCCAGATAAATTGAGTGCCATCGCTGCTCCGATAGATCCCATATCAAATCTAAAGATGAAGAGCCAGCTTAGAACAATCTGGATCCCGAAAGCAACTGCAGTGATCCACGCAGTAATCATGTTTTTCAACCGCGACTGTAGGTATCTCTGAAACGTAAACGCGAATCCAAATGCAAAGTGTAGGGGAATGAGCCAGATTGAAACCGCTCCTGATAATTTAGCAATATCATGTGACTGACCCACAGCTTCAGAATGGGTGTGGCGAATATATAGGTTGCAAAAGCAGAATTGCAACAGAAAAGACCACGATGCAAGAGGGCCGCATATATAGTACTGTCATGTGTGTCATGTGTATTCCTGAGCTCCAAAAGCTTGCACAGAGTTTCCAAGCCACTGCCCATACCTAGCTGTCATGCCGGTTGGGGATTTTTCTGGTAAAATCTCAAAAACAAACAAACAAACTGAATACAGAGCAATGCTCGTTTTTTTTTCGAGGATATTTTTCACACGGAAGCAAATAAAATTTAGAGGACAGAGATTTTTCACACTAATAAAACCTTTATATTCATTAATAAAAACTCTGATACATATTTCTTCTTCCTACTATCAGGGATTCACCAAAAGCTTTCACCAAAAACAAAATACTCTGCCTGCTTTTACAAATGATTTTTACACTAGTGTGTAAAATCTTCTTTTCACATAAAATAGCTTTTACATTTACTGCTCTAAGAATAGAAATTCTTACATAAGTTTACTCTGTAAAATAAAAAAATTTCACATTCACCACTTTGTGAAATTTTTTATTACCATTAGAAATGCTCGGGATTTCACCTTTCATATTCTAAATAAAAAAAAAACTACACTGGCTTCCCATTCGTTTCAAAAAAAAATAATACAATCACTGTAAGAAGGAATCCAAATTTCATTCACTCTCGGGAGTCTTTTTCATTTTTACACTGCGAACCTTCTTCTCCCGTGTGCAATACAAAAATAAGTCAACACCAAAAACTACACTATATTGCATACATACCATATGGGTTAACAATTAAAAATTACATGCCGTATGAAAAACTTTAAATGTATTACCTAAAACTATGACATTTCATTAAATGCATTAAATAAAACACGAAGTAAAAGTAAAATTAACTTTCTGGCAGGTTGTTGAAGATGCTTGTCCGTTGACCTGATCGAACGAAATTCACACACCAAGCTCACACAAACCAAAAGAACTTTAGCTTCGGGGGAGTGGGTGGTTTTGAGTTCGTACACTGGACGCGTGGCAGCAAGTCGGGGTGTTCGGAGGCCCTCTGACAAAAACAACTTTTTGTGAAAGGCGGTGCGAAATGTACCTCGTGGTTTTGTGAAGTGGTTTTCCGGAGTTAATGCGGGTAGTTGGAAATTAATATTTCAACACTCCCCTTTAATTTCAACTGCTGGGCATTCAGTCATACCCAAACATTTTCTCAAAAACTCAAAGCTTTTCTGATCCGGTGGCTTTGTCAAAATGTCTGCAACCTGTTCCCGAGTCCTGCAATGTTCGAAGGCAATTTTCTCCATTGCTCACCAATTCCTTGATGTAATGAAATCTTGTGTCAATGCGTTTCGTTCTCTTATGAAACACTGAATTCTTGGATAATGCAATAGCTGAGCTATTGTCACAAAAAATCACTGTTACTTTTGCCTGCTCTTGGCTTAAGCTCCTCAACATCCTTCTCATCCAAACTGCTTGACATGCTGCTGCTGTAGCTGCCACATATTCTGCCTCTGCTGTAGACAACGCTACAATAGACTGCTTCTTAGAAGCCCATGAAATGGCTCCTGAACCCATGTGAAAAACATAACTGGAAGTGCTTTTCCGATCATCTACACTTCCAGCCCAATCACTATCAGTGTACCTAATTAAATCTGAATGTTCTGAGACATTATATAAGATGCCAAAACTTTTAGTACCTTTGACATACCTCAGAATTCTCTTTGCTGCCTGCCAATGTGCTTCCTTTGGCCTCTCCATGAATCTGTAAATTAAACTAACAACAAACATTATGTCAGGTCTAGTTGCAGTTAAATACATAAGGCTGCCAACTATGCTCTTGTAAAAACTAGGATCAAAATCCTTGCTGCTGTCCTCTTTGCTGAGTTTTAATCCCATTACTGTGGGAGTGATTGCTGCTTTGCACTTTTGCATATTAAATCTGCCCAACACTTCATTTACATATCTTGCTTGAGAGATAAAAATTCCATTTTCATTTTGATCTACTTCTATTCCTAAGAAGTATCTCAGCAAACCTATGTCAGTCATTTCAAATTTCTCTTTCATGACTTCTTTGAAAATTTCAATGAGACAAACATCATTGCGTGTAAAAATCACATCATCAACATATAACACAACAATTAGCAATTTACCATATTTTTCTTTGATGTAGACTGTGGGTTCTCTCTCACATTTTTCAAATCCATTCTCTAGTAGAGAGGAGTCTATCCTACTGTACCATGCTCTTGGCGCTTGCTTCAGCCCATAAAGAGCTTTCTTCAATTTGCACACTTTGTGCTCTTCACCTTTCTTCTCATAGACTAGAGGTTGTTCAATGTAAACCTCTTCCATTAACATTCCATTCAAGAATGCTGACTTCACATCCATTTGGTAAACTTTCCATTTGTTTTGTGCTGCTATGGACAGCACTGCTCTCACGGTTTCCATTCTTGCAACCGGTGCGAAAGTTTCCTCATAATCTCTCCCATACTGCTGCTTGTATCCCTTGACAACCAACCTTGCCTTGTGTCTTTCTATCTTCCCTTCAGCATTGCACTTGGTTTTATAAACCCATTTGACTCAAATGACTTCTTTACCTTTTGGTAGCTCAACCAACTCCCATGTTTTGTTTCTCTCTATGGCATTCATTTCTTCATCCATAGCTTCTATCCATTTCTTATATTTAATTGCATCCTCGAAATGAATAGGATCATGAACATGACAATACAAAGCAAACAAAGAATTCATTCCTTCATAATAAATGTCACTTAAATTTCTGAATTTCTTACCTCTTTCATTCGGTGTGAAAGTGCTTGAAGATGCACTTGAATTTCCACTTTGTGGTGTGCTTGGAGAAGCACTTTCATTTCTCCTCAATGGTGTTCCTTGCTGTCCTTGTGTTGGCGCTGCTGTTTGGGGATGTATTTCAGCCATCTCCTCATCATCTTCATCATGAAACAAACAGTTTTTAACATTCACTGTTTTCTCTATGCTTCCATCCCAAGCTTCCTCATCAATGAATTGAACATCTCTGCTCACAAAAAAATTCTTGGTAGATGGGATATACAACCTGTAAGCTTTGGATTCCTCACTGTATCCAATAAAAAAACATTTCTCCCCTTTGCTGTCCAACTTCCTCCTTAGTTGATCTGGAATGTGTGCATAGGCCACACATCCAAAAACTTTCATGTGGGTGACTCCTTGCTTTCTCCCACTCCATGCTTCTTCCGACACTCTATTCATCACTGCTTTTGTAGGACACCTATTCAAAATACATGCTGCACAATTTACAGCTTCAGCCCAATAATCATTTGGCAAATGCTTTCCCTTCAACATGCTCCTCGCCATATCCATGATGGTCCTATTCTTCCTTTCAACAACTCCATTTTGCTGTGGGGTGTACCTAGCTGTGAATTGCTTGTGTATTCCATTTTCTCTGCAAAATCGTAGGAATTCTTTGGAGATATACTCACCTCCTCTGTCAGTTCTCAAAACTTTGATATGCAGCCCACTTTGATTTTCTACAAGTGCTTTGAAATTTCGAAATTTTTCAAACACTTCACTTTTGTTTTTAAGGAAATATACCCAAGTTTTTCTGGTGAAATCATCAATGAATGTTAGAAAATATTGGCTGCCTGCTAGTGATGGAGTTTTCATTGGTCCACATACATCTGAGTGGACAATCTCTAAGGGTGCTTTTGCCCTTATGCTTTTCCCTGATGGAAAACTTTCTCTGTGTTGTTTCCCCAAAATGCAACCTTCACAAAGGCTGTCCGGTTTCTCTATCAATGGTAATCCTCTTACCATCCATTTTCTGCTCAACAAGTTAAGACCTCCAAAGTTGAGATGTCCAAATCTCAAGTGCCACAACCAATTTTCATCCTTTGGCACACTTTGGAAAGCCTCTTGGGTAACTGCTGCAATTACTTCTTTGTTTTTCAAATCTGCCCTTATCCTAAGAGGGAACATCCTGTTCCTTGTCATCTTCACTTCAGCAATACATCTTTTGCTAGGTGCTATATCCATGATGGTGCATACATCATTCTTAAAGAAAACATTGTACCCCTTATGGACAAGCTGTCCAATACTCAAGAGGTTACACCTCATTCCAGGGACATAGTAGACATCTTCAATGGTTTTCTTTTCACCCTTCTTTGTAAATATTTTGACTTCTCCTTTTCCCATAACAAAAATTTTGCTATCAGTCCCAAGTGTAACTTCTGATTTCACATTCTGATCTAAATTGGAAAACAGGGCTATGTTTCCTGTCATATGGTTGCTGCAACCTGAGTCTAAAAACCATATGTCTTCACTATTTGTTTAAGCTATGTTACAAGCTAACAGCACATTATCTTGACTGATGTTTTCTCTAGTGACATTGGCATTTGGTCTATTACTCATATCATGCTGCTTCTTCCTACATTCATTGGCATAGTGCCCATATTTTTTGCAGTAATAACATTGAACATTGGATTTTTCATACCTTTGTCCTTGAGCATGATATTGTCCTCTTTGTTGGCTATTGCCTTGGCCTTGGTTCTGATTTGGATTGCTGCCTCTTCCTTGAGCGTTTGCTGGGCTGTTCCTTCCACATCTATTTTGGCTTCTGCCTCTTCCTCTCTTGTTTCCTCTGCCTTGACCTCTTCCTCTTCCAAAGGACATCTGGGTCTTGAAGGCTTGCTCTAGAGATGAGTTTTCATTTCTACTCAACCTCTGCTCATGTGTTATCATTGATGCATGGAGTTCATCAACTGAAAAGTTTGAGAGATCCTTTGTCTCTTCTATGGTGGTGACAATCACATCAAACTTTGAGGGAGGACCCTCAATAGTTTTCTGCCACAATCTTCCTTACAAGAACTTCTCCATGAGTCCTCCTTGTGTGACCAATCCAATCACATGTGTGAAGAATTGATCAATATGTCTGACTCTTATGTTCAGGATTCTCAAAACATCTCTCCTCAGCAACTGTAGTTTGATTGTCTTCACTTTCTCCATGCCTTGATAGGCTGTCTTGAGAGTTTGCCATGCTTCTTTGGATGTCTTAGCTGCTGCTATCCTTGGAAACACACTCTGGTCCACTGTTTGATACAAAAATACAAGGGCTTTTGAATCCTTCTTCCTATTGCTCTTCAGTAGATCTTTCTCTGCATGAGTTAATCTATTAAACTCATTTTCATCTGCTGGTTCTTCAAAACCATCTTGAACTAATTCCCATAAATCTTGACACACAAACAGGGCTCTCATGGTTATTGCCCAATAGTCATAGTTTTTCCCATTGAACTGTGGGAATTGAGGATTAAACATACCCATGTTGGTGCTGGTGCTGGCCATTCTAGCACTCTCAGCTATGCTTCTAAATCCTTGACTGTGTATTTAAAATATTGACTGTTTCTTTAGCAGTAACAAAAAAACTTTGAGGAATACCTGGATCTTTGGCCTGAGACTTCACTTTAATGGAGAAGATTTACTGTTGCAACAAAAAGAACCTTCCTTCAGCTTCTTTACACCTTCAAAGAGCCTGGATTTGCTCTGATACCACTGTTGGGGATTTTTCTGGTAAAATCCCAAAAACAAACAAACAAACTAAATACAGAGCAATGCTCTGTTTTCTCTTCAGGATCTTTTTCACAGGGAAGCAAATAAAATTTAGAGGACAAAGATTTTTCACACCAATAAAACCTTTATATTCATTAATAAAAACTCTGATACATATTTCTTCCTCCTACTCTGAGGGATTTACCAAAAGCTTTCACCAAAAACAAAATACTCTGCCTTCTTTTACAAATGAATTTTACACCATTGTGTAAAATCTTCTTTTCACATTTACTGCTGTAAGAATAGAAATTCTTACATAAGTTTACTCTGTAAAATAAAAAAAAATTCACATTCACCACTCTGTGAAATTTTTCATTACCATTAGAAATGCTCGGGATTTCACTTTTCATATTCTAAAAAAAAACTACACTGGCTTCCCGTTTGTTTCAAAAAAAATAATACAAGCACCTGTAAGAAGGAATCCAAATTTCATTCACTGTCGGGAGTCTTTTTCATTTTTACACGTTTCACCTGTTCTTTTTCGTTGCTGCGAACCTTCTTCTCCCGTGTGCAATACAAAAATAAGTCAACACCAAAAACTATATTGCATACATACCATATGGGTTAACAATTAAAAATTACATGCCGTATGAAAAACTTTAAATGTATTACCTAAAACTATGACATTTCATTAAATGCATTAAATAAAACGTGCGGTAAAAGTAAAATTAACTTTCTAGCACGTTGTTGAAGATGCTTTTCCGTTGACCTGATCAGACGCAATTCGCACACCAAGCTCACACAAACCAAACGAACTTTAGCTTCCGGGGAGTGGGTGGTTTACACTGGACGCGTGGCAACAAGTCGGGGTGTTCGGAGGCCCTCTGACAAAAACAACTTTTTGTGAAAGGCAGTGTGAAATGTATCTCGTGGTTTTGTGAAGTGGTTTTCCGGAGTTAATGCAGGCAGTTGGAAATTAATATTTCAATAATGCCAAAATACAACAATAACTACACCAGTTTTTTTTTCAGAGAGAAAAAATCATAATATTCCTATATTGAGCCAATATAAAAAGGAACATATGATTTAGCATATAGACTGGAATCATCGTCAAAATACATAAGGTGCCGGGTAATACACAGCAGTAGATCAGCAACTATGTATATAGCAAAATCATATATCATATAATGTTGTCAATCTAAATGAGGAGCATATAATACTAAAGATAAAAGTCCTTTAATATTTGAGGAGATAACATAAAGTGAAGATTGTTCAGAATCCAGAAAAACAAAAATCCTGTATATGATAAGTATGGGCATCCACAGAAATCCTCAAAAATCCATCACCGTTGTCATAAGACATTCCTTCATTGGATAAGCGGTCCGTCTCAGTATTTTGTGAGGGTGGAATGTGTGTGATGGAAGACTGATTAAGAATATTCCAGAAATGTGAAGACCGAGCCAGCCATCCCAAAAAATGAGGATATCCAATATAGCAAGTACCTTTGATATGTTCGACCACAACTTTAGAGTCCCCATATATGGAAAAGTCCAGAATCTCCAAAAAAGAACAAAAAGCAAGCAACCCAGCTAAAGTTCTCACTTCAGCCAAGTTGTTTGAACTGCTGCCACCATTCCAAGATAAATGGAATTCCATTCTGTCTTCCATAATAATGTGTACACCACAGCCGCATCTAACGGAATTTTCTGCCCCATCAAAAAAAGCGGCCAGATATGAGAAGGAAGGAGCATGTCCAACATGCTTGGTGAGTGTAACCTAGCCCTGTCCTCTGTTAGGCGATAGATCATGAGTCGATAAAATTTGAATCATGGAAGAGCTCAATGGGGCTTTTGACTCTTGGAAAATTTTTGAATTTCTCCACCTCCAGATAAACCATATGGCAATGATGAACAATATTCTCCATGATTCCTTTTGTGTACCCCACCAATGGTAAGCATCCTGTACTGAATCAGTTATAATGTGGGGAACATGAGAGGTATTTCACTGCGAATCAATTATGCCTAACCTAATTTGCAACCTACAGAACTTCACCAAAGAATGCTAACAGAAATCCCATTCAAGTTACTGAAAATAAATGTTGTCAATTACTTACAAGAACCCAAAATTGAAACCTAAGACCACAGTCACGGCAATGGACATGGCGGCTAGTTCCAATTCCCCCAAGTGCCCCATGAATGCCAGAGTAATAAGAGTCATCCCGTACATGGCTACGCGAGTGAACATGGCAGGCCCTTCGATCGTCCATAACTTCTTTGATTCCACCCAAACTCTTCTCCTTGCATCTATGGTGGTCATGTGTATTCCTCTCTTCTAGAAATGGATTGCGCAAGGGGTTTCCTGATCTCATGTTCGGATTTCTGGTATCCCACCATGGAACAGAAGAGTAGAAAATGTTGGGGATTTTTCTAGGAAAATCCCAAAAACAACAATAAAAATTTCACACAGAGACAATGCTCTGTTTTCTCATAGGGTCTTTTTCACACAGCGGAAACAAAAAAAATTCTGAGCACACAGAACAGTGTTTACACACCAAGGATTTCTATTAAAATAAGATGCAGTTACATATTTTAAACTTCCTCTCTCACAGAGGGATTCACCGCTTGCATTTCACTTAAAGAAAATTACACAGGAGTTTTTTTTTTTTTTTACTCACGCTGCTGCGTGACTCCAAAATGCATATAAAAAATATTGCTTGCGCACTGCTGTGCTTTTCTCCTCTCATTACATTTTACCAAAAAAAAAATTACATCCATATATGACAACCAGAGAGAGGACTTACATAGCCATACTTCCGTAAAAAGAAGACAGTAAGAATTAAATGATTTTACTGATATTTTTCTATGCCCATACTCTCGCTCAGGAAAAATTAAAACTTCATCAAAAACTTACCAACCACAGTAAATTTCATTTACTGTTTTACTGAGATAAACGGCGGTAGGAAAACTTTCACTTCACATTAAATTTATTTCCCAGGCATTTACTTCATCCATTATCCAATAAGCTTTTGGAACTCTATCGGGTCCGAGGTTTATCGCATGGCACACATATGTGCACCCATGGTTTCCCCCGATTGCGAAATCCCGATCAAAATATGGCCCGATACCTTCGATATATATATATTATATAATATATACCTGAAATCCATAAAAAAAACATGAAACAACCCACTGGCGGACCCGAAATAATATTAAGCAAAATGTTGAATAGCAATCGGGTCCAGAATATCGGGTCACAACTTATCGCATGGGAAAAAGGCTGCCCACTTGGTTTTCCCGATAGCGAAAATACTATGGACCCGATAATTTATCAAAAGGGATTAATTCCATCATCGGGTCCGGCCCATCGGCAATATCTCATTTATGAAAGGTCATGCTCCACTTGAAAATGCCGATAGCGATATGCCGATGCGATATCGGCGATCGCATATCGCAAACAACAAAAAATTTTTAAGTCTTCCCACTGTCTTTTCGCCGATGCGATATCGGCGAAATGCTCATCACTGAGGTCGCTCGCTGCTGCTGCACTATTCACCCATGCGCAGTTGGAATTATACCTTCAACACTCCCCTTTAATTTCAACTGCAGGGCATTCAATCATGCCCAAACATTTTCTAAAAAATTCAAAGCTTTTCTGATCCAGTGGCTTTGTCAAAATGTCTGCTACCTGTTCTTGAGTCCTGCAATGTTCTAGGACAATTTCTCCATTGTTCACCAATTCTCTGATGTAATGAAACCTTGTATCAATGTGTTTCGTTCTCTTATGAAACACTGAATTCCTTGACAATGCAATAGCTGAGCTATTGTCACAAAAAATCACTGTTGTTTTTGCCTGCTCTTGGCCTAAGCTTCTCAACATTCTTCTCATCCACATTGCTTGGCATGCTGCTGCTGTAGCTGCCACATATTCAGCCTCTGCTGTAGACAATGCTACAATGGACTGTTTCTTAGAAGCCCATGAAATGGCTCCTGAACCCATATGGAAAATATAACCGGAAGTGCTCTTCCGATCATCAACACTTCCAGCCCAATCGCTATCGGTGTAGCCAACCAAATCTGAATGTTCTAAGACATTATATAAAATTCCAAAACTTTTAGTGCCTTTGACATACCTCAAAATTCTTTTCGTTGCTTGCCAATGTGCTTCCTTTGGCCTCTCCATGAACCTGGAAATTAAACTAACAGCAAACATTATATCAGGCCTAGTTGCTGTTAAATACATGAG
>APFE030325355.1:86374-101177 GCA_000404065.3 Pinus taeda
GTGTGAAGAATGAGTCAATATTGTCTGACTCCTTCATGCACAGATTCTCAAAATCTCTCCTCAGCAACTGTAGTTTTGCTGTCCTCACTTTCTCCATGCCTTGGTAGGCTGTCTTGAGATTTTTCCATGGTTCTTTGGATGTCTTAGCTCCTGCTATCCTTGGAAACACACTCTTGTCTAATGCTTGATACAAAAATACAAGGGCTTTGGAATCCTTCTTCCTATTGCTCTTCAATAGGTCTTTCTATGCTTGAGTTAATCTGTTAAACTCAGCCTCATTTGCTGGTTCATCAAAACCATCTTCAACAAGTTCCCATAAATCTTGACAGGCAAACATGGCTTTCATGGTTATTGCCCAATAGTCATAGTTTGTCCCATTAAACTGTGGGAATTGAGGGTTAAACAAACCCATACTAGTGCTTGTGCTAGCCATTCCTTGCATTCTCAGCAATGCTTCTAAATACTTGACTGTGTATTTAAAATACTGACTGTTCTTTCAGCAGTAATACAAAAACTGGTCTGAGGGATACCTGGATTCTTTTGCTGAGTCTTCACTTTGCTGGAGAAGTTACTGCAATAAAAATCCTTCCTTCTTTGATGTCTTCAAAGAGCCTAACCTGCTCTGATACCACTGTTGGGGATTTTTCTGGGAAAATCCCAAAAACAACAATAAAAATTTCACACAGAGACAATGCTCTGTTTTCTCACAGGGTCTTTTTCACACAGCGGAAACAAAAAAAATTCTGAGCACACAGAACAGTGTTTACACACCAAGGATTTCTATTAAAATAAGATGCAGTTACATATTTTAAACTTCCTCTCTCACAGAGGGATTCACCGCTTGCATTTCACTTAAAGAAAATTACACAGGAGTTTTTTTTTTTTTTACTCACGCTGATGGGTGACTCCAAAATGCATATAAAAAACATTGCTTGCGCACTGCTGTGCTTTTCTCCTCTCATTACATTTTACCAAAAAAAAAATTACATCCATATATGACAACCAGAGAGAGGACTTACATAGCCATACTTCCGTAAAAAGAAGACAGTAAGAATTAAATGATTTTACTGATATTTTTCTATGCCCATACTCCACCTCAGGAAAAATTACTTCATCAAAAACTTACCAACCACAGTAAATCGCATTTACTGTTTTACTGAGATAAACGGGGGTAGGAAAACTTTCACTTCACGTCAAATTTATTTCCCAGGCTTTTACTTCATCCATTATCCAATATGCTTTTGGAACTCTATCGGGTCCGAGGTTTATCGCATGGCACACATATGTGCACCTATGGTTTCCCCCGATTGCGAAATCCTGATCAAAATATGGCCCGATAACTCCGATATATATATATTATATAATATATACCTGAAATTCATAAAAAAAACATGAAACAACCCACTGGCGGACCCGAAATAATATTAAGCAAAATGTTGAATAGCAATCGGGTCCAGAATATCGGGTCACAACTTATCGCATGGGAAAAAGGCTGCCCACTTGGTTTTCCCGATAGCGAAAATACTATGGACCCGATAATTTATCAAAAGGGATTAATTCCATCATCGGGTCCAGTCCATCGGCAATATCTCATTTATGAAAGGTCATGCTCCACTTGAAAATGACGATAGCGATATGCCGATGCGATATCGGCGATCGCATATCGCAAAGAACAAAAAAAACTTTAAATCTTCTCACTGTCTTTTCGCCGATGCGATATCGGCGAAATGCGTATCGCTGAAGTCGCTCGCTGCTGTAGCACTATTCACCCGTGCGCAGTTGGAATTATACCTTCAACAGAAAACACTAGAGATTTATCTTATCTGATGGACTTTGAGCAACTACCGTTCAACAATAGAGACCGACTGATGACCTTGGAGGTATCAAGTGGACATGCAAATAATTATGGGGAGTAGCCGAGACGCAAGTTTGGCAAGGTGTGAAGAAATTAAAAACAGTGTCTCGTAGGTTTTTAGTATTTGTTTGTGGGTGCTAGGAAAGGTGTATAGCTTTCATATTAAAACAGAGAAATTGGCCAGTAGTTTTGTTTTATGTTTTCTTCGGCACATTGGTTCCAACCCCGTTGATTATTGTTTATTATATTCACAGCTAGCCATGGAAACACATTCATAAATTTCCATTTGCAATGGATTCATCTCTGTCCATCTGAATTTTTTAAATGTAGTTTCACATTGGGTAACTAATATGTATATTAAAAGTATTCTGTTTCAGAGTGATTTAATTATTAGATGTTTTTTGCTTTTGGATATTATGTCGTGATCTAATATTGTGTTTTAGAGTGGTTTAGTTATCAGATGTTTTTTGCTTTTGGATAGAATCTGGTGATGCAATTCTTTTGGCAAAACCATTAATTAATTTACTTAAAGTGTTTTAATATAAAAAGATTTAGGGTTTTGATTTTTTTTTTCTAACACTCGATTTTTATTCAAAAAATTCTTACCTTACCTAATTTTGGTAAAAATTAACCTACAGAAAAAAACAAAAACAGCTCACAACTACTGCATTTGTCTCTTTACAAAATATATATGGGAGGTATTTTTGGTATTTTATTTTGATGCGTTGGTTTGGAACTCTGTCCGTTGGTTTTTAGGAGGAATAGGTACTTATGAAATGCTTCCGCTTTTACAAAAATATGTACGATCGTAATTATCTTTGAGATTTACAAGAAGTTTAAAGTCGTTATTCATAATAAATTAGGTTGTATATGTTTTAGAGGTTTTGAGTAGAATTAGGTTATTTTTATTTTTTAATTTTTTTTTTTTTAATTTTGATGATGGTAACCATCTTTGACATTTACAACAAGTTTAAAGTCGTTATTCCTAATAAATTAGCTTGTATATGTTTTAGAGGTTTTCAGTAGAATTAGGTTATTTTTATTTTTATTTTTATTTTTATTTTTGATTTTGATTTTTGTGGTTTAAAATTTAGTTTTGAATGTATATATGGATTTAATATTTTGAAAATATTTCATGAGTGAAATTGTGGAGTGTTCATAATTCAAAATTGTGATTATAACAAATCTCTTCTAAATTTTAGACAAATTAAACCAGAAAATATGCCTAAAACCTTTAAAATATATAATAAATAGACTACAACTACAAATTATATTGAAAAATGTATTAATGATTCATTTGAATTTTGTATGGAAAATATTAAACATGTTGAACCATGCAATTAATTGTCTTTTCATCTTGTTTTTAAACTAAGGTTTATATTATTCTCATTCACATATATTCTCATTCATATAACAAGATAGTATGTGAAACAATAACAATAATTATTTGGCTTGAGAAACAATAACTTCAATGCAATAAGTTAATGATTTTCTTATTGTCTTTTTGTTATGTCAATTCGATAAGAATCATAGGAAATTCAATAAATAAAATAGAAAAGAAAGGACCAAATCATTAACTTTGTAATTGCGTCAATACATGTGGTCTATTTCATAGCAAGTATTTAGGAATTTCAATTCTTTAAAATATAAAAAATTGATGAATAATGCAGATATGATAATTTAAGAATATTCTTAGTCATATACATGATTGAATGGATACAATCAAAGGTTTTCAAATAGTTTTTCAGTTTCCTACCTCTACTCTTGTCTTGATTTCACAAATACTCAAATTTTCACATGAAAGGAGCATGTCATGGTTGTTTAATTTATTAAAAGTGGATTATGAAACATGGATGGGGTTATGAAACATTTTCACTCCCATCCCATCATATTCTAGATTATGAAATGTGAAACAGTTTCACGTTCAAATTCTCAAGACAAACGATTTCATTTACTAATTTTCTTAAGTTTCGATCAATCAAGTTTGATTATTAATGTTCACACATTTTGATCATCTAGGTTTCATTTACTAATGTTCTTATGTTTCGATTGTCCATGTTTCATTTACTAATGTTCTTAGGGTTTGATCACCTAGGTTTGATTAAGGATGTACATGTTCTTAGGTTTCGATCGCCGAGGTTTGATTACTAATGATCTTAGGTTTTGATCACCTAGGTTTCATTTACTATATTCTTATGTTTCTATCACCCAAGTTTCATGTACTAACATTCTCAGGTTTCAAACACCCAAGTTTGATTAAGGTTGCACATGTTCTTAGGTTTGTTTTACTAATGTTCTCAAGTTTCGATTACTTGGATTTGATTAAGGCTATTTCTTTTACTAATTTTATGAAGTTTTGATCGCCCATATTTCATTCACTAATGTTCTTAGTTTAAATTGATTAAGTTTCATTTACTAATGTTCTCATGTTTTGTTAGCCCGAGTTTGATTAAGGACCCCGCATTCATTTCAAAATGGAGTGGACCAGTACTAGTGGACAAGCTCACCCATTATATAGGTATATCATTTCTTGAGTCATTAGATGTTACATTCATGTCTATGATCAACACAAAATATAGATGAAGATCAGATGTCCCATCCATTAAGATAATGCATGTAAAATTTCTGTGTGTTATAGTTTTGGTTTCAATAGGGTTGGAGTTTACACATAATGGTGAAAATTTTGAAGATTAAGGTTTCATTATTAGGGTTAGGGTTTTGTTTGCATTAAATTTTTAGGATTTAACTTTATATCTAATGGTGAAAAGTTGGAACATTAGGGTTTACTTAAGTAATATTAATATTAACTTTTAATATTAATATTGTACCAAAATTTTGATGTTGTACCACATACATGGAGGCAATGAATCACATAAGTCATCAAATTAAACAATCACACATGAAATAAATGAACCACATAACTCATCTCGTTCGACAATGATGGAAATACTCCTCTATGACACATCAGTTACATATTGAGAAACATCATTAATATTAAATGTTGATTGTAGAGAAATGGTCACTTAAATTACAATGATTAAAGAGAAATTTACAATTTTGTAAACTTACACACACGCAAATACACACACACACACACATACACATGATTTTGTATCTTATCATATGCCAAGGAACCTATGCAAATTTAATGGATTTTGAAGCATAGTTTACCTTGGTTTGTATAAGAGAATACAACTCACATGAAGAGCTTGATGATTTCATTCACAAGCACGCTAATTTATACATAAATCCAACTAGAGAATCTATAGGGATTTCACTAGCACTCATTTTCTACCTAAATTCACCAAATCCTGTCGACTATTAACTCCTCATCGACTAACACCGACACTCTAGAACGTACATGTCATGATTATTATTCTGACACCTCCCCTTAATCACAACCTATACATTAACTCATTTGTTGGTCTAAGTCTTAGCTAAGCTTACAAACATGACTCAAATATTTCATTTTGAATTTCTTTGCTATATTATATTTTTGAAACTTTTTCTTGAACTTATTGCTCCAAACATCTTTCTTCTTCTTCTTACTACAAATCATGAACATTAGATATTGCTCCTTGTTACAACTAGGATGATGCCAATTAATTTTAATCCATTTTTTCAACACATTCACTTCCATCACTGAGATTTTTTAAGTATTGTTCATTTGACATTGCAATTGAGTTATATTCTTCTTTTTCTATTGCTTGTTCCCAACTGATACCAAACTTGCACACTAATAAACATTAGGGAGATTTACAAAATCATAATTTGAGTGCTTTTCAACTTTCTCTTCCTCTACTGAATCTTTGTATTCAGTTTCATTTGGCTCATCAAATTGATCTGCAAGCAAAGTTACCCTTCTACTTAACAAATTACCCACAAGTTTCTTCTCCTGTAGCATTTGTAACTAACCTTCACTTCAAAAGCTTTCATCATCATATAGTGGTTCATAGTCATTATTAAATACTACATCACACAGAGTTTCCTTACTATCACATGCTACTCTATTGTCAACTACAAACATACTTTCAGCCTTGATCTTAGTTATGATGCTTTCAACACAATAACCATTTTTAACCACACCTTCATCAACTTCAGATTTATCACTCCACTTCATGTTGTACTTCATTTCAAGAATATCCCAAAACATTTTTGCATCACATATTTCGCCAAATTCATGCAAAAAAATAGACAAAATGTTTTCATCCAAAGCTGATATAACGAGAAGCAATGCTACAACACCTCTACTCATTTCATGAGTATTTATCAAAATTTCTTGAACAAATTTCCATAAATATACCGATCCAGACAACCCTTCCATTTTTATTTCCCAAAGTTTAAAACTTTGACCTAAGAAAATTGACAAAACTGGCATTAATCATTTTAATATTACACCAATGTCTTCAAAATCATTAGGTTTATTCAGATCTACATTTGGCTGAACCATTTCATACTCTTTTGTAGCTATTTCCATTTCATTCTTTCTCCTCATTTGTTTCAATTCTCTTTGAGATTGTGTGAATCTCCTTTCTTGACCCATCACTTCTATGCATGATCCTTATGTTAGCTCTAGCAAATCCGCACTTCCACTACTTTCGTTGTGAGATTCACACTCACTATGATCTATGCAATTTCTCTGTGGATCCAAACAGTTTTGTCACAAGTCCCAAAATGCACATCTCTTCTAAATCAATTCTCCTTTACACACACTTATATCCTTTGTCTACTTCCTCCAGCAAAGGTCAAAATTAATAGTACATGGTTGCAATTCAGAAGGTAATGGCATTGCAACTTCAAATAGAAAGACTACTTCAAACACGGGTCTGTTGCAACCTCTTCACACTACAAGTAGCTTCTCACATTGGGGCGCACACGCTGATACTCATCTAGGTGTGTTATAGACCCATTTGGGCACATCAAATCCCAACATCCACATCAATGTTTTAGGGCTCATCAAACCCTAATTTTAGTTTCTCCATGCCCTAAACAAGTCACCCCTTTGAATGCTTCCTTCCTAGACAGTTTCATGACTTGAAGACATCCAGAAATAGCCTCTAGAGGGACCAGCGCAGGTAATCCCTTATGAAGGTGTGCTGCAGAGCAGTTAAGTCCACTGCTAGGGTGCTCTGCAGAGTGCTTAGGCTTCCTTTCACCTGCGCTGGGCAAGAATGAGCGAAATTCACATAGGGTTGGGGGAATATTCTTACCTTTTGGAGTCATCTAGAAGTTTCCCTCACTTATCAACTCCCATGAGCTTGAAAATGGATGAGGAATGAGTTGAAGTGCATCCTATCCTCTCATCTCTTCCTCCATGGAACTATTTCTAAGTATGGCAGGCCATTCAATGCCACCATTAATGACAAAACCTCCTTCATCTTCCTATAAATTGACCACTCATCTAAGTTATCAAGGGCTGGATTATGTTGAATTGTAAGGAGATAATGATGCTATGAGATTTGGCTTTGAAGAAAGTATTGTGATGCTACAAGTTTGTCATTCTTTTGATGTGATGTGGATGGGATCCAAGATGGAGTAATGGCTTTGAATCGGACACCAATGGTTGTATCTAATAAAGTGTTTGCACCTTTTTCCCATATGTTTTTATTGTTTCATATGCTTACATGTGTGAATTGGATCTGCTTTCTTTCACTTATATTCAATAGATTGTATGCTTTGATCGGTTCTTTGTCTTATGTTGTGTTTACATGGTACTTCTCAAGTGGATTAAGTACAGGAAGGAGCGACGGAATCAATACAAAGGAGACGAGAGGAAAGCAGAACTACAAGTAGGTCTTCTATCTTCTCATATTATCTATTGCTTATAGGAAAAGTCTAAAACACTTTAAATTGTTGTTCCAGGTACAACTACTTCTCTAGGGAATTAGTATTTATCCATAGATGCTAAATTCTCCAAAGCAAATTGGTGACTCCACTGGGGGACTGTCACCTTTCCTAGTAGCTTATCCACCTCCTAGGAAACTCTTGTAGGCCCTACTTGTCTTCATTGATTGTATTTTAGCTCTTTTTCATTGAATTTTGGTCAAAAATTGAGGTTAGATGACTCTTGAGTGGCCTCTTAGAAATCAGCGCAGGCTTGGGCAGGGGACAGTGCTCTGCAGAGCACCCTTGAGGGAGAGACAGTGCTCTACAGTGCAGTTAGGCCCTCTTTGAACTACGCTGATCAAGCTTAGGTAAATTTCCCACCTTTGGAAAGTGTTTTTGCCAACTTTTCTCCGTTTGTTTGCTTGTTGATTGATCAATGAATGTCATGTCTCAGAGAACAAATTTCTATCTCCTTGTCTAGCCCTACTTTGACTTGATTGATTAATGTTTCTTAAATGGTTTCTTTGTCATTATCATTCTATAGTCAAAGTTAGAATATAATTAATTAATCTTTGTTTGAAAGAAAGCGTTGTAAAGTCTTCTTTTCCTTCGAAACAAAATTGTCGTAAAAGTCTTCGTTCTTATGAAAGGTTTATTGATTGTATGTGCATGTTTCCTTTTTTTCATCATAACATTAAGGGATTCGAAAAGAAAAAATTGCATCATTCATATTGTAGTTTGTGAATGCTTGAAAGGAATAGCTAGGGAAATTGCATTAGATTTTGCTCTTTTCTCTTTGTCAAAGATTTGATTGCTCTATCCCTAAGTACCTAGGATTTTCATTGTTAAATTGAACGGAAAGAATGCTTATCATATTAGTTGCATTTTAGGAATTGAAAACATACATCACATGGTGAACCTTGAAAGGAAAATTCTAAAGAAGATCAACTTAAAATTTATCTGAATTTACCTAATGGAGCATTCTCACCTAACAAAAAACATTTAGAGGTCTAGGATAGAGGCGTTTTTCGGTGTCGTAAATCAAAGCAGTTGTCACTAACTTGTTTGCAATACATCCTGAGTGTGATACCTCATTCCATGTACGTGAGTATATCATATCTTGTCCATGTACCTTCCGGTATATACGGCGGTGTTATAGTACGTAAAGTATGCGGGAATGCTCTCACTATGCGGTTTTGCATTAGACAACGCTTATACGGATTGTGACTTCACGTACCTTCAGGCATATATGGGAGGACAATACTAGGTTTCTATCCATTCTTAGGTAACCAAGTCAACCACCTTGTACACTGTGATACACCAAACACATCATTCAGGAAGATTGCCTGCCCGTACTTCTTGGTTCGCCAAGAGGTATTCTGTAGTTCACAGTTTCTTGGTAAACCTTTTACCTATATTATCCATCTTTTGTTTTGTTATGTTACCTTGATTAAACTAAAATTAATTGACGATGGATAACATCCTCCACGCTCACTCCTTAGTTGATCTTAGGTTGAAACATATGGTGACAAATCCAGAGTCCACGATCAAAGAATTCCTTTTGATGGGAATCCTAGTCCTTTTAATCCTTTCGGAAATATTGGTGCTCCTTATATGGATACATTATCCCTATCAGGACTTACCATTGGCTTGCCAGTATGGTTGTTTTCAACTTCCTTGGTTCAAAATGTCGTGATTTCTTCGGAATCGAGTACTCCTCCAACTGCACAAAATCAACCTCCAGTTGATCCTAAAGTTGGCCCTTTGCCTTCTTCCTCGGTTGTTTCTTCCTCTCCTTCTTCCTCTTCGCTTGCTGAAAGTATTGGCACTAGTAACCAGGTGGCTAAGAAGAAGAAGAAAGGGAAGAAGAAGAAGAAGAAGAAGAAGCAAATTCAGCAGAGGGGAAACCAAGCAAGCATTGCTTTGAATGCAACATCTGATGAGAAACTGCCCGTCAAGCCTCACAAAGTTCGATATCCATGCAAAATTTTTGCGGGAGACCATCTTCTTCAAAATTGTCCTGATATTACTCAGACCTTAAAAGAATGGTCTTCCCGTTCAAATCATCCCGTGTCATCAACTTTTGGAGATCATGCTGGTGACGCACCATCAAATAGTGGTAGTAAAGTTCATGGAAAAAAGGGTAAAATTAAGTTTCCCTATAGATTATGTGAAGGGAATCACCCCATTCACCTTTGTCCCTATCTGGATGAAGCAAAAAATGTGTTGGATAACCATCCTGCTTCACCGCAACGATTTCCATCTGGTTACAGGAAACTTTCCCTAAATCCTTAACTAGTTGTTGAATTGACTCACTAAAATCAACCGTCAGTCAAACCCAGTCTCTTTGAAAATGAATCTTATGAGTCTATACCTGACCCAAATCAATAGGTCGAGGTAATAGTTGACCCAATTTCACCTTCAGCTTATTGTACCTTTCCCAAAGAGAATGAATATGATACCACTCAAGTTCTTTTTGTTTCTTCAGATTCTAATGAGCTTGGGGGTAGTCCTCCTTTTCCATCAAGATAGGAGGAAAATCCTCCCGCTCTCGTAACTCAAGGGGTTAATTCTCCCATTTTTACGGTACCCCTTCCAAGTAGTCTGGTCACTTCCTTTGATTGGAATCGACTGTTAGGATGTCGTCTTCCTTCTTATGTGCCTTTCCAAATCATAGTACAGGTTTGTAATATGATTGTATCTGGCACCATTATAGACGAAGGTGCATATGTGAGTATCCTTTCCTGAACTGCTTGTCAAGCACTTGGTTCATTACCGCTTGTTCTAGTTACCTAGAATCTGTTGGATTTTAATAGAAGAACCAGTCAAACATTAGGGATCCTCCCTTAGTTACCTATTACTTTGGGAGGAAAAATTGTTTATCTAAATGTGATGGTAGTCCCAGTCCCTCTAGATTATAATTTACTTCTTGGGCGTGACTATGTTTATGACATGGGAGCTATTATTTCAACAATCTTTCGAGTGATTTGTTTCCTGCATGAAGGCTAAATTTTCACCGTTGACTAGCTTTCATTTCCCGGTCCAAATATGGCTTCCCGTCAACCATATTCCCTAAATGGGCATTTTGTACCAATGGTATCATCCCCACCATGGGTTAATTATGTGGCAACCTGTTCCATGCCTACATCAACTGATGATCAATTCAGTGATGTTGTACATCATGTACTAGGGGCATTGGAAACATATCTCTCCTTCATGACCTCTTATGAGTTATGATCCAAGGCCATGAGGATAGTTCTTTTACTGTGTCAACCTCATTAAAAAATGAAACAGGCCCACAAGGATAGTTCCTTGTCTTGTGTCAACCTCGTTAAAAAATGAAACCAAGGATATGAGGATAGTTCTTTTACTGTGTCAAACTCATTAAAAAATGAAACAGGCCCTCAAGGATAGTTATTTGTCTTATGTCAACCTTGTTAAAAAATGAAACCAAGGATATGAGGATAGTTCTTTTACTGTGTCAACCTCATTAAAAAATGAAACAGGCCCATGAGGATAGTTCTTGGTCTTGTGTCAACCTCATTAAAAAATGAAATCAAGGAATATGAGGATAGTTCCTTGTCTTGTATCAACCTCATTAAAAAATGAAATAAAGTATATGAGGATAGTTCTTTACTGTGTCAAACTCATTAAAAAATGAAACAACTCCCATGAGCATAGTTCCTTGTCTTGTGTCAAGCTCGTTAAAAAATGAAACAAGTAATATGAGAAGATTTCCTTGTCTAGTGTCAAGCTCATTAAAAGAAAAAAAAAAAAAAACAAGGTCCCCTGGAGCAAAGTTCCAAGTCGAGTCTTTAATTAGATCATGTAAAATCCCAGTCGAGTCTTTCACTTGATCTCGTAAAAGAACCTTCATTCCATCCACCTGATAGCCACAAGTAGTCTACTTAGGTGAATGAAATTAAGTTTGGGTGGCATGCACCTCGTGGTAAAGTTAAGTTTCCCTGTAGGTTATGTGAAGGGAATCAACCCATTCAACTTTGCCCTTATCTGGATGAAGCCAGGAAGGTGTTGGATAATCGTCCTACTTCACCGCAACGACTTCCATCTGGTTACAAGAGACTCTCCCTTTCATCATGCTGGGGGCGTGTAAACCAATCTCAAGCATATTTTTTCATTTTAAGCTTGTGTAAAAATGAAACTGAATCCAAGCATAATTTTTCATTTCAAGCTTGTGTAAACATGAAACTGAATCCAAGCATAGTTCCCTATGATTCAAGCTTGTGTAAAACTAAACCCATTCCATTTTTTAACCCTCATGATTGCCATTCTATCAGCCTTTTTCTTTAGATGAGCCTTGGTTTTTTTCATCCCATCACCACCATCCCTTTGGCCGATCATACGCTTTCACTTGGTTGTTTTACCCTTTTTGAGGAACATTTGCAATGAGTGGTCTTATTAGCTAGCCTCTTCACATAAATCAACATGTTTTGAGAAGTTCAAACATCACTGAAGTCAGTTGCTATCCTAGACACCACTCGTTCCTCCAAGTGGAGTCCTCTTTAAGCTCTTTTCAGACTCTCTAAACATGAAAAGATTGTCGAGCGCTTGTCATTTCTAGCTCGTTAACGGATTGGAAACGATATCTCTCTTGTATTATTTTACGCTTTTTCGGGCTTGAGAGATTAATTTACGAAAAAGAACTTGTGGAGTTTTCTTTTTGTCCCTTTTCACACTCTCTAAACATTAAAAGGATTGAGTTATCTCTGTCGTTAAACTCGTTAAAACATCAAATAGCGACAAACTTGTCCATCTAGACAATATCGAGTTTCACCTTCACTAGACTCATTAAAACATAAAATAGTGATGGATTCACTTGAAGGGTGAAATTATATAAAAAGAATATGTTATCCTCCTCAAGCTTAATAAAAATAAAGAGGTACCAGTCAACAATGACCAGGGAAAATGGGAAAAGGGGGAAAACCACTTTATGGTAGCAGGTCGCTCTTGAACATGACACTTTCACTTCATCTCCATGACTATTTGGGTTGGGTTATCTGCTTGACAGTTATCATACCTATGGTCTATCACACCATCCATTACTTTGGTTTTGGGTCAATGTTGCCAATTCATTCAGACTATTTGGGTTGGGTTATCTGCTTGATGGTTATCATATCTATGGTCTATCACACCATCCATTACTTTGGTTTTGGGTCAATGCTACCAATTCACTCAGTGTCACCGATATGTTCAAGATAAGTCATCCTTTGCAATACCATAAACCTTCATTTTCATGACTGCCATTCCTAAATCTTGTGTTGTCAGTCAAATTCCATCTCTAAAATCACTACACTCGTTTCGTGTCATTGATGTGGGATACATCAAGGCCCTCATATGATGAGTCACTTCTTGTCGAAATCAACTCATTATCCAAGAAGTTGACTTAGAAACACCCATTCAGTACCTTGAGGATTTCATGCATCAATGGCAGGTTTCTCACTTCCAGCGATAGGCATACATCAATGGCCTTTTGACGCTAGGGTTAACCCCGCTTACACCGATAGTATGCATATAAAAATGCATCCACACTTTTGTCCCAGGTATTTAAATCTCAAAGGAGTTAAATCTTCAACCATCAAATGGTTAAGGCCCTCTTTATCCATTCCTTTATATCAGAACTCAATCACCCCACTCTAAACCTCCTATCAGAACTATTTACTTCCTCGTATCCTTTATTTGAACCTTCGTTAAAGCCTTCCATAAATCTCCCTTATCGATACTATTAAAACCCTTCATAGCCTTTATACAACCCTTTCAGCCGCATATATATAACCTTTTCCTTTTAGCATTGGTTATATATGGTTAATACATAAAACTTACCCATCAGCGCTATTCTCCTTATAAAACTGTTTACAAAGGAAAACATACACAAACACACCTTTTTCCGCCTTTATACAGCTTCTGCACAATTCTCGAGGCTACCTTTATCGCAATCGATTATCGCTCCTTTCACGGGTCATGCATACATATATGCCTCACCACTTCTCCAACTCCGATATGCGACTATCGGAATAGTTAACATATGATCTAGCCTTAAAAAGGCTCGGCACAACACTTTCACGAATACAAAGGAAAACCCTGCCCGAACCCTTTGTTTGGACTTCAAAAACAATTCACCCAGATCTATATATCTGTTGGCCCCGCTCTTTGCTCTAACCCTTTCCATAGCTCCGATCTCCGAAACCTCCGATTGCTGATCAACGCTTTATCGCTATCGGCGCATCGACATTCCAATAACCACTAACCTTAACTCCTCTGATTGTGAATTAGCGATCAAATCTCGATCGTCGATCTGGTTCGCGATCCGATGGCTGTGATTAACTCATGTAATCGCATTTCGCTCAACCTCAAGGCCAAACCCCTTCCACTTCCATGTGCTGATCTGATATCCTTACGGACCCGATATGGATATAGGCCACTCTTTATAGGATTTCAAGTCCGGTTTTCAAATCCGACTATGTTTTGCGCCGATTCTTAGTGTAAGTTGGGTTTTTTGCTTGCGGGACTTAATTGTATAATAAAATTCACCGATGCGATATTTCGCCTTGCTCCTCAGCGACATCATCTGGACCATTGATCTTTCAGAGCAAACGACTGCTATGCACTGATACTTTACTCCTTTGCTCTTCCGCTTCACTTAAGTTTTATGCCATTTCTTCAGTTCTTCTAAAGTTCTGACTTCTTTAAGGTTTTGCCCTTTCTGCTGTTTTACTGCGCGATTCCTCCTTAGCTTTGGCTTTGATCCCTCTAATGGATTCAACAATCCATTATGATCCTCCGAATTTCTCTTTTCCTCTGTTCAGTCCTTCAAAAATCCATCTTCTACTTCTGTTGCTCAGCTACCTCTGAGCTTTACTCTTTTGCGAAATCTTAGTTCGCTATTTCACCCCAGAGCTTCCCTCTGTTTCCTCAATTGGATTCAAGGATCCATTCATGATTCCTCTGAATCATTCTATTCCTCTGCATCCTTAAGAATTCTGATTGCAACCTGTTACAACGCATATGAATTCACAAGTGATTCATTTGTGAAATACTCTTCAACACACTGACACAGTTAGGAATAAACATATATATATATATATATATATATATATATATACA
>APFE030325355.1:101326-127865 GCA_000404065.3 Pinus taeda
ATATACAATCAATTACATATCTGAGACTCTGTGTCTCACACAAGCCCATTCTTCAATATCATGGCCTCTCTGTGCTTTGCCCATAGGCTTACATTTATTCCAGAAATTTTTGTTGAACTAATCTTGGTTCGACTCCTAAATCTACTGAAATGGCTCCTAAATCCTCTATCCTCTACATCCACTTCTAATCTCCATTTAATTCCTAAGAGCTCTCCTTATTTCCTCAAATCATGGAATTTCTTAAAGAGTCCTAATTGACTTTAGACTCTTTTGTCGTTATTTCCCACTCATGTTCTCATTATTTGAGAGCATTTACAAAATCTCACATTATCTAATTAAATCACTTAAAATACTAAATATTACATTAACTTGAGACTTAGGAAACTAACTTCCCTACAACACATTACGCCCCTATGTCTACTTAATTACAATGATTTTCTCTTGGGTTGAATGCTCTTGCATCACCTTCGACTGAAAGACTTTGTATGGTGTTCAACATCAAATCATCCATTCAAACCACGGAGAATGTACTGCAGTACCTTGAGGATCATTATCATTATCAGTGATTTCTCTCACATCTGTTAACATATTACATCATTGGTTGGTAACGAGATGGTGTCTTCCCATGTTCAACTTTAGATCACATATTCACATGGTTAGACTCATACTTGAGCGAACGGTTGAACGAGATTGAAGACCCTGGATCTAGTTTCATCCATTCGGGTTGCGATCTCAGGAGTACTAAATCATATGTACAATGGATTTACATTGATGGTCATTCCAATCATGGGTCTATATCTGGAGAAGGTTGTTTATGTACATGTAATGAAAGTTTATAAGTTGAACATGGATATGCCTTCCCTCAACAATTCATGTAAAGTCAAATATCATGATATGTGTATTGTAATTGATGTAGGTCACCTTCCACTTTGATACCTCCTCATCACATCATAAAGCATTACATTCGACATTGGTATTTTTTCGGCTTCATGCTTTAGGGGGCAGCTGTTACAGATACATTTGGACACATCAAATCCCAACATCCAGATCAGTGTTTTAGGGCTCATTAAACCCTAATTTCAGTTGCTTCATGCCCTAAACAAGTAACCCCTTTGAATTCTTCCTTCCTAGAAAGTTTCATGACTTGAAGACATCCAAAAATAGCCTCTAGACGGACCAGTGCAAGTAAGCCCTTATGAAGGTGTGTTGCAGAGTAGTTAAGTCCACTGCCAGGGTGCTCTGCAGAGAACTTAGGCTTTCTTTCACCAACGCTGGGTGAGAGTGAGCAGAATTCAAATAGGTTTTGGGGAATATTTTTATCTTTTAGAGTCATCTAGAAGTTTCCCTCACTTATCAACTCCTATGAGCTCCAAAATGAATGAGGAATGAGTTAAGGTGCATCCTTTCCTCTCATCCCTTCTTCCATGGAACTAATTCTAAGTATGGAAGGCCATTCAATGGCACCATTAATGACAAAACCTCCTTCATCTTCCTATAAATTGACCACTCATCTAAGTGATCAGGGGTTGGATTATGTTGAATTGTAAGGAGATAATGTTGCTATGAGATTTGGCTTTGAAGCAAGTGTTGTGATGCTACAAGTTTGTCATGCTTTTGATGTGATGTGGATGGGATCCAAGCTGGAGGAATGGCTTTGAATCAGACACCAATGGTTGTAATTCCTTCTTCTATCTAACAAAGTGTTTTAACCTTTTTCCCATATGTTTGTATTGTTTCATAATGATTATGTGTGTGAATTGTATCTAATTCCTTTCACTTATATTCAATAGATCATATGTTTTAATTGGTTCTTTGTCTTCTGTTGTGTTTACAGGGTACTTCTCAAGTGGATTATGCATGGGAAGGAGCAACAGAATCGATACAAGGGAGATGAGAGGAAAGTAGAACTACAAGTGGGTCTTCTATCTTCTCATCTTATCTATTGCTTATAGGAAAAGTAT
Organism: Pinus taeda; assembly: GCA_000404065.3. Lineage (NCBI taxonomy): Eukaryota > Viridiplantae > Streptophyta > Pinopsida > Pinales > Pinaceae > Pinus > Pinus taeda. The sequence goes on from APFE030325355.1 coordinate 103,288, forward strand.
AAAACACTTTAAATTGTTGTTGTAGATATAACTACTTATCTAGGGAATTAGTATTTATCTGTAGATGCTAAATTCTCCAAAACAAGGCAGAACACAATCCACCACTTCACACACGAGATCATGTTGGTTGCAACAAGCTTTCCTCTAGATGAAAATGTAGCACATACAATAGCACTATCAGATGAACCAACCAACGGTGTGTTCCCAATGATATAACCTCTCTTGATAAGACACTATGTGACAACAAGATGATAAGGGAACAACAAGTCAACTGTCGAGAATCTAAAATCTAGGCTTGTGATGATGCAGCTTTTCTTTCAGTATCCATGTCCTTTCTCCTATGCTCCCATAATACCAAAGGATCGATTTCGTCCTTGGTAAACGAAGCTATATCTTCATCCTCCTTTCTATTTTTAGGAGAGAAGACCTTGGAAACCTATCTTTCCAATCATTTTCTAAGGGTATTCGTTGGTATTTCCGTGCAACTCGATATTTTAAAAATCACGCATCGATGTTGAGAAAGAATCCTTTGGTGCCAAACGTAAGCGACCATTTCACGGTTGGGTCATCCTCACTTTTATTCTTCACATAGCTCCAATGAGGCCGCTCCAGACATAGACACTGGCCACTGACTATGTAGAAACAAGTTTTAATTAATCACGTACAACCCCACTATATGAGATGACATAACCCTTTTTAGGATTGCAACGATGCCCAAATTAATCCACAACCAAACATGGAGAACAGATGACAGTAGCCAACAAAATAACGACCATACAATAATGCTTATCTTCTAACTGTAAAGTTAACAAAGACAACGTTGATGTCCAACCTCATGTCACAAGGTTAAATACACACACAAAGAAACTCGAATTTCCAATTACATGCAACATACACACAAATATGACGGAAAATAGGCACAAAACAACCTCACTAATCTTCACACAACAACATAGATCTAGATTTAAAAACACAGATCTTGCCTCTCAAAAACAATGTCACGATATTATAAATGATTGCACCCAACAATTAATCTCCCACACACAAGGATCAATAACTCTTCCAACAGACCACAGAGCCCTCAACTCTTCACACCACCGAGCCCACATGAATCTGGACATCGATCCCTCACCACTCTGGCTTTGATACCATATTAGAGAATAAAACTCCCATGAATAGCTTCATGATTTCACTCACAAACACTGTAATTTATACATAAATCTAGCCAAATAATGTACATGGATTTCATTGGCACTCATTTTCTACTTAAATTCACCAACTCTTGCAGACTATTAACTCCCTCGTCAACTTACACCAACATTCTATAATGTACATGTCGTTATTATAATTTTGACACTTCTATCATTATTGAGTGATTATGAGTTCTTTTACCCATCAAACATATTTGATCCTTCCAAAACCATATGGCAAGCTACAATTTCCATATCTCTTTAACACACACACATCGAAGCAAAAAACCACGTTACCCATCCCATTCAACAATGGTGGGGAGAATTCTTTATGACTTGTTGATTACAAATTGCAAGCCATCTTTTAGTTATTTTTGAAAACAAGATGGAAAATATAGTCAGGGATACAAAATATTGTTAAATCATTCCTTCACTTATTCAAACAATAGGTAGGTAATTGTAAACAATCCATCTATTACACACACACTCACACACACACACACACATACACATACACACACACTTACCAGGGAAGTTATTACTGAAAATTTAGTGAAGGAACGTTTTATAACTAATACGTTTATGCAAAGTTCTTAAATCAAATAGAGTAATAAAATAAAAAAATAAAAATAAATAGACCTTTCACACATTGCACTACAAAATATTATTAAATTTATCTTAAATAGCAAGCAAATCATAAATACAAATTATTTAGAAATAATATAATGGTAAAGAAAAGATGTTAATATGCTAAATTTAATGTCAACCTTAATAATTTTAAAAGTATGAATAACATGTTGATCATATTCAAACTATGGTTAACCATTTACAACTACCATGTCAATGGAAACCATAGTCAAATCATGATGAACTATAGATAAGCCATAGTCAAAATCAGGTCAACCATAGTCAAATCATATTGATATCATGGTTAGCCATAAGCAATCATATTCAACTATGTTTGAACATAGTCGAACCATGTTCGACCATAGTTAATCATGATCAACCATAGTCAAACCATGGTCAACCATATTCATACAATTGTTAACCATAACCATTCATAGTCAAAACATAGTCAATGATGTTTAAACATGGTTTTTATGGACAATTATAGTCAACCGTGGTCAACCATAGTTAAGAAATTGCTAAACATAGTCATTCATAGTAAAAAAAATAGTAAGTGATGTTTAAATAGGCTAAATATGGAAAATCATAGTCAACCATAGGTTGATGCACTTCCTCTTATAATAAATAAATAAAGGTGAAAGAAGAGAAAGTATTCCTACATAGAGAGGTGAAGCAACCAACTTTGTTGGGGTATTGTCGAGGATCCCTGTCAATAGAGCAATGTCTGTATTCCTACGTAACTCTGCTGGGGTACTGTCTAGGCTTGCTGGCAGCGAAGCAACACCAGAGATGAAAACTTATACTTTGAAAATATTAATCTAGTGAGCTACACTACCCTTCTCAACTCAAAACATTGTGATATCATTGAATCTTATGTTGTCTTCAACCGAGAAGGCCTAAAGGGGACCATGTCTATTCATGGGGTAAGTGAGAAGATCAAAGTAATCTGCATGATGAATCAATACTCCTTGAAGAACCAAGGCCTTACACAGAGAAAAGTCAACCGGGGCAAAGAAGTTGAATTCTACCAGTGTGTCGCTAAGTGTTGTAGCTGCTACAACACCCTCCAAAATTTTGGCCTATACCCAATTTCAAAGCCTTCCTTGATCTTGTTGGTCGTTTTCACAAACATAGAAACTCATTTCATTTGTTTTATTAGAGTCTTGTCTTCCCCATTGCAAGATGGGAAAACTGTCCTCTTTTAGCATGTTGGCTTTCGTATACTATGTATAAGACCATTCTGGTGGTTCTAAGAGTTCATATTTATGAAAATGAGTTGGTCTAACCTTGTAAGTACCCTTCGTACTCATTTCCAAATATTTGAGCACTGTCGCAAAAGTGTTGTCACGGTCACTGCAAAGTACATCTTTGGTGTCGCAGTTGTTGTAACTTGTCATAAAGCTATCGCATAGAGGGAAATGATTTGTTCATGTGTTTAGATGATCTATGTTGTAGTTTTGTCAAATATTCTAAGTGTGTTATCACAATCAAAGTTCATCACCGTTCACACCTATCTCACTGATCCCACACTTAGCCATTTTGGGAAAAACTTCACGACTAGACAACCTAGCTTCACGAGGCCTCCCTTAAGTTGCGTATTGTGTAGAATGAGTCCTCTAGCTGTGACCTTGCTTTTTGGATCTATTCAATATGTAGTTACCACCTCCCACAACTACTACACTGTACATTTTTTATGCCCAAGCCCCGACTTTCATCTCCATAATTGCATAGTCCTTCCTCCTAGCCGAGCCTCCACTACCCACTACACAATCAAAAGCCTTAAGATCATCCCCTGAGTCCTTGAAATGCTTAACTTAATAGTAGCCCCGCCTCCCTTGTCTCCTAGAATTGCGTAGTGTATCCTCTCAATGCTCATTCTCTCAACCCGTCACACTGACTTCCAAAACTATGCACTATTTTCCCCCAACTCGACTTAAACTGTGCACTTTGCAACCTCAAGCCTCAAGCTCATTCCCTGAGCCCTTAAACTATGTATCTCTATAGTATCCCAACCTTCCTTGACTCCCAAAATTGTGTAGTGAGATCTCCCATTGGCCATCCCTTTAATCAGTCCCATTGGCTCTAGAAACCGTGCAGTCTTATCCATCAGACCTTCCTAAGCTATGCACTGCGCAGTCCCAGGGCTTGACAAGCTTTTCCCTAGATGCTAGAACTATGCACTGCGTAGTCACTGAGTCCCTCTTCCCATCCTGTCACTTGTTACGGGCTTAGTTGGTGGATGAAAATGCATCATGTTATACTAGGGGGTTTTTGAATTGATGTCGTCTCATCATGAGAGAATTTCAGGAATAGGTACCCTATCATGTCATGACAAGATAATGAAGAAGGACAAGAAGGAGGGAAGCATGCTCAAAGACTCTCTTGCAGTTGAAATTACAAGTTGATCGATCAAGAGAAAGGGAATGGACACTAGTTTGCGACCACTATTCAAGACTTGAGATCATTGAATATTCCTCATCACGAAGCCATGCGGAGGTGGAAAGAAAAACATCTTTAAGAGGACATCCAACACGTAGCAACAATAGTGGTTTGACATTTCCACATCATCAAGAATTCCATGTCAGAAATTTCATGCCATGTCATGTCATGAGTGGTCATATGCCACTTCATTATCATGGATCATGTATATCGTGTACAAAATGTATTGTAAAGTGGAAGTCCAAAGGACACACATGGAATGTAAAGAGTCATGTAAGTTGAAAAGTCACAAGAATTCAAACAATCATGAGGATATTCAAAGGTTATATATACACCCTCATTGTATGTGGAAAGGACATTTCACCTTGGCTCCGCCCGTAAGGCATTAGAGGGACAAATCAGTTCTTTTGAGGAGCAAGGAGTGGCTCCAATGATCCACTACTGCAGCTAGTGATGTTCATTGTATATATGTGTTTTGTAACTATTAATTAATAACAAAAGCCTTCAAGGTCAAATATTTGTAAGACTATTCTGTGAATGTTTGTAATTCATGTTTGCTTTCATCTATGCTAAAGTAGTTGAACTATTTCGGTTATTTTGGTATTGATCATATTGAGAATGTGTTGTAATTTCTACTATTATTGTCACATCCTCATGGACTATTTCGTTGGATATTAGATATATCTTCCTTGATTATATTGGTTTCAATGACCATCACATCTCCGTGGACTATTCTGCTTGATGTTGCACAAATTCTTCTAGTTCATGTGTGTCTTTACTAGGATCGTACTACTACCTCTCTCTTAGAGGCTCACTTCTCCTCCCCTCCACAGTGAAAGAAATTTGACACACATGATTGAACACTCATCAGGAACACCCCCTTGATTTTCGAAGGTGCATGTGTACTCCTCCCTTTTGCTGAAAGTTAGAGCCAAGGAATATCTCTAAGGATATGTGGAAACCAGGCTGTTATTCTAGATGGGGCTCCTAATCCAAACAATGTGAGTTATAATTAGGAACTCGCATAGGGGAGACCCCTTGGTTGACGAATTTCTAGTATCGTCAACACAAAATACTTTGATTGAGGTGATTCTTGCATCGTTGGATATCTCTCTATGTGTATAATATGAAAAAAATGTGTTATGTTAAAGATGCAAAGTTCTAACCCCCAAAAAGCATCATTTGATGCCTCGAAATGTTTTAGAAGGTTTCAAACCCCAATTTTCCAAACTGAGTTCCACTAGTAAAAATGGTATTGTGAGATAATTCCTCCATTTTTTCCACTCTGAAAGCACTGAGATGGATGACAAAATATATAATGATTCAATCTAGATTATTTAACTAGTTTATGTTCCAATAATGACCCACTACATACTTTTTTAGAAATTAATTGTATGTCCTTAATGTTCTACTCATTTCAATAATTGTTGAATGCATCTAAGTTAGAATGATGTAAATCCACTCCCAACCAAATAGATATGACACTAATTCTTATTCTTTATTCATTATATATGTTATGGCTTGAAATCATACTTAATGATAGATTATTATAACATGGATAGCTTTGAGCAACTTCAGATTGACTCTAAAAATTTTATTGATTTTGTCCAAGTCTTCACTCACATCTAACTATGACTAACATATTACCCCATAGCTAATGGAATATACAAGGTATATCATATAAATAATATGCTTATTATAAATAATGAATATATAGAATAGTTCTCACTAATAGGTATCCCCTTGCAAGCCTTTAGAGGATGATTGTGATCCCTTATCCACTTCTCTCTAAAAGAACAAATTAAAAGTGAATGAGGTAAAGGGATTTGCGAAAATAATTTTAGATCATGTAGAACATGACGATATCTTTGCTAGGGCTATGGATGCTTGTTACTAGTGGAAATATTCTTATGACAATAGAGTGACTCCATCAAGGCTATGGGAACTTGTTAGCAATGTAGAAACACCAAAGAATGAGAAAAAAAACATGAAATTCTCAATATTATTTGCATGTAATTACCTTGTAACACTACAAGATTAAGTTGATGAATGAAATTCACACATCTACGTTATTGTAAAAAATAGTGATATGATCAAACTAGAAATGAACATTGTAAGGCATATTTTCAATTTTTAGACATATAAACAACATATCACGTGAATTCTATGAAATTAAATGCATGTACATATTGTTTCTCTCATTTGATTTCTATCCTCAGTTGTAGTTGTTTTGATACCCTTGCCTTCATTACCAAACCAACCGATTCCTCCATGTCTATCTAGGATCAACCTCACTAGTTTCCAGATCCATAGGACTTCGAGATCGAAGCGTTTTGCCTGTCCTACCCAAAACTCCAAGAACAATTTTCAAGCTTCTCAGTATTCAGTTGAGTCCAGAGCCCTCCTATCACCATGCTCATAGGTTCCTTCCCCTACTCTCTACCCATATTTAGGGCTTTGTTGCAGTTGATTTTTTCCCTTTCTTAGCACAAACTCCCCCTTCAAATAAGACATTCATCCTCTCTACATTACCCACTATAGTTTAGCATCTATTTCCTACCACCACCATTCATAAGATATTAGGTGATCTGACCTGTGACGAGGTGAATAAATAGTATGCATTTTTCTTTTAGACGGTTTTACATCCTTTGGGTTAAATAAATATTTATTTATCAAATGACCTTGGGTGATCAACTTGAGTCAGTTTTGAGGACTTGTCCACTTTTTTTTTGTCCTTAATTTATTTATAATATTTGTGCTATAACGAATATGCTTTATTAACATATTTCCTATAAATATAATGTTATTGTCCCCCTTTTAAACACACACACACACACACACACACACACACACACACACACACACACAATGTGATGTTTTATATCTAATTTTCTAATTAATTATCAAAATTGTACTTATTAATCCTATTTTAAATAATATATCTATATATTTTTTCCAATTCCATTAAAATAAATATTTTCTACACTAGCATAATTTTTGATTATTGATAACATACGATGTTTTCATTAACCCAAAATATAATATTAATATTTAATTCATTTATTATTTACATAGATATTCTTTGTATTTAATTAGCATGCATACTAGCACAGTGCATGCGATACATGCATATGTAGTTATCATATGCATGCTAATATTCCTATCATACCTGTAATTCGTGATGGGTCATTACAAATACTCATATAAATAATATGGAGACAAATAATAATGGGACTCTCTCGATAGATGAAGCTTGATTTCTTCATCAAGGTAAAATATTATAATAGAAGTTGTAATTGTCTTAAGGTTGGTTTGTAGAGATTCATGGTCTCACTTTTTGTGTCACCAATTGTTAACCTAGAAAACATTCCCCCAACCCACCCTCCCTGTCCCTCCCAACCATATTATATTTGGCTCTACAATTTGATTGAGGAAAATAACATAGGGCCTCTCTTTTTATTTTGAATTTGTCAACCTTAATGAGTTTTATTGTACATTTTCTTCTTTTCTTTGATGTTTTGTTTATGAAGGTTCTGCTAGCTTTTTTTCTCTTTGATATTGCTAGGTATCTCAAAAATTTTCTTTGATATTTTCCTTTACTTCTAAGTAGGTTTATTTTCTCTTCATAATCTTTACCAAAAAATTTTTAAAAAACCTTTTTCATATCATACAAAAAATTGCTTTCTCTACAATGTATCATGCCTAAATTGTCTTTCCTTGCAATTGGGTGCATATCACACCTCAACTCATTTTGATATCAACACATCATATCATTATGAATATTTCATTCCTTGTGATGTATCACATGGGAAAAAACTTTCCACTTGGAAATACATAGAATCACTCAAATCTTTCCTTTGTCACAACATATCACATCACATCAAAGTTTATTTCCTTACAATGTCACATGAACCAAATTATTTCTTTATCCCATGTATTGTAAACATACGTTTTTCTCTTGTGATGTATCCCATGGACCACAAGTTTCAACTTGCATGATACATTATTTAGAAAATCTCTTTTGGTCTGGCATATCACATCGTGTCAAAGTTTCCTTTCAAGTGACACATTACACTTTCTCAATCTTTCCTTCAACACGAAAAGCCTTTTATTAAATCTCACCAAAGTTTCTTTGAGTGTTGTACATAAAGAATAAAATGCGTTTAAAAGAACAAATTAGAGAAATTTGGATTACCAAGGTTGCAAAAGTGCATTACACCTTATTTTTATTTTATGCAATGCACTCTAAGGCACACCATACCAAATATTTTTTAAGTGATATACAAGGATTGAAAAAAATGTTACACTCAAAATATTTTTTGATGTGAAACTCAATATTTCCAAGCATGTCACATCAAAGTTTGTTTACATTCATTACGCTTCAAGCAAGGTCCTTTATTATTAATCACTCAATTTTTAAAAAAATGGACATAAAGACAGTTTAAATGCCACATACAACTAAGATTTGTAAGTGAATGCCATATCCCACCAAACATCAAGAGTGGTACAACACAAGAATTTTATGAGAGATGGGGACTTCTTGCACCTCAAAGAACCCTCTGAAATATATTCCATACCTACAAAAAATGATCAAGAAATCTCTACCTTAAGGGAGAAGTTTGTAGCAATGTTTTTCTTAGGCCAATTCAAAATAAATGTTTTCAATGACCATATTGAACCCATATAGTCTGTTTTTCTTTTAGCATTTTCAAATCTCACTTTTTATGGAATAATCACACAAATATGGAGATGTTGCTTGTGGAGGGAACTAAGGCTTTTGTGAGAGGTTGGTAAGAAATTCCTTAGCTCCCTTTTATGGATGTATCCATTTGGCGTTGTTCAAATAGAAAAGAGAACTATATGACTATGATAGCTACATAGTGGTTATTATGTCATATAAAATGTATTCAAAGAAGATTTATTATCTAGGGAGATATGATTTCTTTCATCTAGTTTATGTAGTAGATCCACTTGACTTGATCAAAAGCAAGAAAAAATACTTTTGACTAACATTGGCCTGGGGATTCTATATGGTCACTGTTGTGAGATTCCATCACCTTATGATTAGTATGGGAAATAATATTTACAAATGTGATATTGAAATAGGACATCAAGTGAAGATGAGGAAAAATGTCCATGTTCCAAATTCACATTTTATGTGATGTAGCCATTCTATCAATTTGTTGTTTATTGGAGGTGAGAATGGAGCTATTTATATATTTGAGAATGATCTCCTCTTCATCATGTGAGTCATTCTAATGATGATGTATTAGTTGATGACAAACCAGCTGGTTCATGGGTGCTTCATTCTTTCTAAGTTTATCAATTTTCATTTGAATATTAGTGCCCTATCTCTACCTTTGAGGATGGCAAGTTTTCCATGATAGATGTCAAAATGTTACAATTCAACATTAGTGGATGGATAGGATAAGGTAAAATGGGAAAATCATCTTGAGTAGATCTATATTGTCACCTATTGGAAGTATTTTGGTACACTTACACGTTAAAAAATGGAAAGACAAAACTTGAATGAAACTTGCAAACTGAAACTAGCAGCTCACAAGTGAGCAAGCTACAGTTGGAGATTGCCCCAAGGAGTACACTCTATTCCATTAATCATAAAATCAGAATTAAATAATTTCATTCAACTTAGGGAGATCAAAACTATCTCCTATAAAACAGGAACTAAGTCTAAACTAAGACACACACACAACCGTGAAACGAAGTTTCTCTATTATTTTCAACTCTCCCACTTAATGGAGAAAGGGTTCACTTGCACACCTAGCATCTCCCTAAACAATTCAAATCTACTCTTCCCAAAAGGCTTGGTGAAGATATCAGCTACATTTTCACAACTGTTACAATATTCAATAAAAATTTCTTTGGACTTAACATTTTCTCTACCAAAATGAAATTGAGTATCAATATGTTTTGTGTTTTTATGTAAAACAAGATTATTTTCCATCTTGATTGAACTTTGGTTGTCGCACTTAATCACCGTAGCTTCCTTTTGTTCTTCTCCTACATCATGAAGAAGTCTCCTAAACCAAATTGTTTCAGAAGTGGCTGCACATAAATCTTGATACTCTGCATTTACTGATGATAAAGATACACTAGTCTGCTTTTAATTGCTACAAGAAATGCCCTTGGACCTGATATTGAAATCATACCCTCTTATAGATATTTTATCGTTAAGATCTCCAAACCAATCTGAACCTGAATAGCGTGACAGTTTAACATCAAAAGGACCAGTATATTTTATGCCAAAATTTATGGTTCCTTGAAGGTACCTCAAGGCACTTTTTGTTGTCACCTAATTATTTTCAACAGGTTTTGTCATTAACTAACTCAACACGTTGACTGAATATGCTAAGTCAGGTCTCGTTGTAGTCAAATAAATCAAACTTTGAATCAATTTTTTGTATAATGTAACATCCACTTCTTTAGAACCATCATCACTTTGAAATTTAACATTCTGTTGTATATGTACTCAAGCGGCTTTACACTGATCCATTCTAAATTTCTTCAATAATTCCCTGACATACTTTCCTTGAGTAGCAAAAGTCTGGCGAGAGTCTCTCCAGACTTCAAGACCCAAAAAATAATGCAGTTCTCCAAGGTCTTTCGTTTCAAATACGTGTGACATCTCCACTTTAATTTCTTCAACCAATTCATCTAGATTTCTAGTAACAATTAAATCATCAACATATAAGGAAATCAACACAATCTTCCCCTTTTAATCAAATGCGGTATACAAATTTGGATCATTTTTACTTCTCTTATAACCATGCTGTAAGAAGAAAGAGTCTATTTTCTCATACCAAGATTTGGGAGCATGTTTCAATCCATACAATGCCTTCTTTAATTTATAGATCAAGTGTTCCTGCCCCTTTTTAATGAACCATTTAGGTTGTGTTAAATATACCTCTTCCTTTAACTCTCCATTTAGAAAAGAAGATTTTACATCTAGCTGGTGTAAACTCTAATAGTACTTGTAGATAGATCTATTAACATCATAATAGTATTTAACTTAGCTACATGAGAAAAAGTCTCCTCATAAACAATTCCGTCTTTCTGTGATTACCCTTTGGCCAACAAGATAGCTTTGTATTTGTCTACACTACCATCTACTTTGAACTTAGGTTTATATAACCATTTGCAACCTGGGCTCTTTTCCTTTTGGCAGTTCAAATAATTCCCTAGTTTTATTTTTAATTATGGACTTATGCTCTTCTTTCATAGCTAACCTCCATTCATCATACTGATTTTCTTCATTATAATTCATGGGCTCAACAACATTTAAAATACTATTCATAAGAGCATAATTTTGTACCTTGCAGGTAAGTGAGTCTGCCTACCTAATCTCCTTGGTAGAAGACTTGCCTCAATTCTGTCTTGTGTGATTTCTTTCTCTCCTCTGAATGGGCTTCTACTGCTTAATGTATCAACATCACCAGATTCCTCTTTTTACTGCTGCTGTAAATGACACTCTTTGGATTCATCATTGCTGTCATCAATGAGTAAATGCATGTGCCACTTCTCATAAATTCTGTCCTTATTCCCTTCATCAACTTGTTCATGAAAGATAACATCTCTACTTGCAAGCACCTTGTGAGTAGATGGATTGAACATCTTATATGCTTTGAAATCAAAACAATACCCTACAAATATGCACTTTATAGCTTTAACATCCATTTTCTTCCTATCTTCCTTAGGAATGTGTGAAAAATCTTCAGAGCCAAATACTCTTAAGTGATGGAATACAAGTTTTAAACCATACAAAACCTCAAATGGAGACTTGAGATCAAGACACATAGTTGGACTTTTGTTCTTTAAGTAAATTGCAGTACTAATATCTTCTGCCAAGAAGCCATTGGATAGGTTCTTACCTTTCATCATGCTGCGTCCACACTCCACCAAAGTTCTATTCTTTCTCTTTGCAACCCCATTCTATTGTGGAGTGTGAGGTACTATAAATTGTTATGCTATCCCATGATCTCTACAATATTTGATGAAGTTTCCAAGCCTGCATTCTCCCCCTTGATCTGAGCGGAGAATTTTAATGACTTTCCCTGATTTTCTACCATATTTCTGAATTCTTTAAATACTTGAAAGCATCACGTTTCCTTCTAATAAAGTATACCCATGTATATCTTGTACAGTCATAAATAACTAACAAAAAATAACAAGCTCCACCTAAGGACCTTGTCTGCATGGTTCCACATATATCAGTATGCACAAGTTCAAGTATATCTTTCTTTCTCCTATTTAAGCTAGAGGGAAATTCATCCCTGTGCATTTTTCCAAGTTCACATCTTTCGAAATCAATATGTTCATTTCTTAAAATATGAAGTCCATCAACCATACGTTGTTTCAGTAGCAACAATAAGTCATGAAGATTGATGTGACCAAATCTTTTATGCCAAAGATTCTCTGTTGTCATAGTCGTTGAAGTTAAAACTTGATGTGGCATGCTTGTAATATTCAACTTATATAGGCCTCCAACTTGTACTCCTAATGTGACCGAATTCTGATGATCCAACAAATCCTTTATAACACGATAAGTTTTGAAAAAATCTATCTTTAAATTTTGATCTGCAATCATGGAGACAAAGATCAAATTCTTTTCTATACTAGGTATATACATGACATTCTGGATGCACTTGATATTACCATTAGGCAATATCACAAGAATATATCCATTCCCTTTAATTTGATATGCTTTGTCATCTCCAAGGTAGATGTTAGAACCATTGCCGATCTCCTTAAAATTTTCATACTGGTGTTTATTACCTATCATATGAGTGGATGCTCCAGAATTCACAAACCAAGTTTTAGCCTCATCGGTCTTAGTAGAAAGAGTAACATTAGACAAAATTAATTTAAGATCATGATTCTGATCTTTGCCAACAAAATGCCTCGTATGCCTCTTGTTTCTACGTTTGGTTTCATCAGTCTTCTTTCTATAACAATCTAGCAATATGACGAGTTCTCCCACAGTAAAAAGAACTTAATTCATGAATAATTTCTAACAGATAACATACCTTGAAATGGATTTTTTTAGGATGGACCACCACTTTTCTATCCTTGTTCTGGTTTCCCTTTGAAGAAATTTTTCCTCACCGCCAATTCTAGATCTGCATTTTGAGGCTTTAGATTCATAAGCCTCTCTTCTTCCTGCATCAATTTTTTTTTCAAATATTTAAAGGTGGGAGCTTTCTCCCTTGCCGCAAGCCCTATAATGAACATCTAATAATCCTCTGTCATACCATTTAAGGTAATTGTGACGAGATCTGTGTTTAACACTTTCTCCCCTATGTCGGCCAACTTGTCTCTTAGTTCTTTGATCCGTGAGAAGAATGCATCAATTGATTCATTCTCTTCCATCTTGATGGAGAGAATCTTACTCTTCAGAAACACCAGGTTATTTGCATTTTTGGTTTCATACAAATCCTTGAGTGTCACACAAATTTCATTGACGGTTTTGCATTCTCGGATATGAGGGATTATGTTATCTTTCACCGACATCTTCAACAACACCTTCACTTTATTTTCCCTCTTTTCCCAATCTTGAACTAATGCGGATGTGGCACCACCAACTGCAGTCGGCTTTACTTCATCCCTGTTTGCAATTATGGAGACACTAGAACCCTCAAGCAATGTTTGAAACTTGAAATTCCAGTTGGCGTAATTTAACTGATCGAGTTTATTTCTCTCATTAAGGTATGACTCAATGTGATTATTCATTGTGACAAAACTAGTCGATCTATGGATCCACCTCCAGATCCTCTAGCAATCGATCTATGTAACCACCTCCAGATCCTCCAAAAGTTGGTCTACGTATTGAACTTCAGATCCTCCAACTCTAGATCCTCCAATAGTTGATCTGCGGATCTAACTCCAGATCATCCAATAGCTCCAATAGCTCTAGATCCAGGTGCTATGGATCTAACTCCAGAAAGCTGGCCTTCAAAAAAACACTGGATAGGACTACCAAAGTAGGCACTTCTGGTCTAAGGCTACCTCTAACAAGCAAAAATAGCAGTGCCCTTTCACCTTACTGCACTTTGTGCCGGCAGAAATTATTTTTAAGTTTTCTGGATCAGCACGGGTATGACACTGAAAATGGCTGATCAACACTCTTTCAAAGTGCAGCACCAACACTGATCAAGACGGCTTCGCCTTGTCGGGGTCACACTGATCAGGCTTCCTCAAAATTTCAACACTCTGTTGCAAAAGAAATTGAACCAACCACCAAGGCATAAATGCTCTCAGCCACAAGGGCTCTCATCCACCAAGGCTCTCAAACTAGCCATCAAGACTCTCTCACCACAAACCCAACTCTATGGTTTGATACCATGTTTAAAAATAGAAAGACAAAATTGGAATGAAATTTACACACTAAAACTAGCAGCTTAGAGGTTAGCAAGCTACACCTGCCCAAGCAGTACACTCTATTCCATTAATCATAAAATCACAATTAAATAAGTTTACATTCAATTTAGGGAGATCAAAACTATCTCCTAGAAAATAGGAACTAAATCTAAACTAAGACATACACACAACAGTGAAACAAAATTTCTCTATTATTTTCAACTACACAAAAGTAACAATTCAACTCTTCTAAAATGAAATTGAAATTGTCTCTTGACCATTAGGCCAAGAAATAGTAGCTTATTTTACAAATGACTATATGTGATATAATCATAATGTCAACTTAACTAAAAGACATCCTAAAGCATTTCAAAAAAATAAGTAGGTGGAAGGAGAAGAACAATGTCATTGTAAAGGCCAATAGTAAAAAAGAGTTTTGATAAATAGATCCATTGTATTTAAGGAAAGTACTTTTCTTAATCTTTCATGTACTATTGTTGTGATTTTAATGAGGAGAACTAAATGGGTGAAACTCACTAAGTATCTGGAACTCAAAGAGTAAATAAGGTAGAAGGCCAACCTTAAAGATGACTTTTGATAAATAAAACCATTGTATTCAAAGAAAATGACTACTCTCAATTTTTCATGTATTTTTGTCTCAGTGTTAATGAGTAGCCACATTTTTCCAAGCCATTTTCTCTGTAACCTCATTTCCAAGCCATTTTCTCTATAACTCAAACTCTCTGTATTTGCTATGAACTATTTTGTTGATTTCTCTCAAAATTGGAGTTCTATGGACTATTTTGTTGATTTAACTTAACTTGAGAGTTATGTCAGAATATTTCTTACAATGTAACAAAGTAGATGATTGTTTTATGTTTACATTCATTTACTCATATTCTTGTCTTTATTAGCAAGTGATTAATTTATGAGTAATTAACCAGAGCAGTGTAATTTTGTCCTTACTTAGTTATTTTAATCATATTCTTGTCCTTATTCTCAACTAAATAATTTATGAGTCATTAACAAGAGCAGGTGTAATTTTGTGCTTACTTCCTGGTTATTGTTAGTCATGCATGCAATTGCATATTACATCAGTTAGATTCATTCTTTAGTTTAGAAAGTCCCAAACAGTAGACGAAGTTACAAACGTAAACCCTAAAATTAGTAATAGTTACCTAGCCAAAAACAACAAGGATTCCTTGTTCCAGATAGAGGCATGGTGATGACACGCTGCAATTCCACCATTTGTCGATGAAACTTTAGATTTGTAGGTAACAAATGAAAAAATAGAAGGTGGAGTTGCGCTGTTGAAAGGAATCGGGTTCTCGATGGAATTCCTTTGAATAGAAGGTGGAATTGGATTGTATTCGATGCAATAAGTTACGACTGAAAAACAGTCAAACGGACGTGCGAATTATGGCTCAAGAATAGCGACGAGGATCTGACTGTGTAGAGACGGACGACTTATGGCTGAATAACATAGATGTGGACACCAGATGTTTGACTAGGAAAATGGAGGGCGGAGATATCGTTTAGAGATGTCATCGTTTAATTCATTTGTTAGACGAATCTGGTGAAGCTTTAGTGTTGGGAATTTTTGATAATTCCAAACAAAAATTGAACAAAACTGAACAAAGAACAATGCTCTATTTTTAGCACAGGATCTTAACACACGGAAGCAAAAATAGTTTGGGAGAACATAGTGTTTCACATGCACAATAAAAACTTTGTATTCATTAATAAAAATTGACTGTTACAAAGACTTCCTCTCACATAGGGATTACATCAGGAACGGTTTAGTTCCACACATTTTTTTTTTTTTACTCTGTCTGAGCTGGAAATTTTACACTGCTGTGTGTAAAAAATTTCTTACATTTACTGCTCTAAAAAAAATCTTTCATTCATTTATGCTGCTGCATCTCTTCACATTCTTTCTCTGTATACAAATTTTCTTTACACTACTGTGTAATATTTTCTCACGCGCTGTTGCGTGCTTCCCTTACCTTGTTCTCTCCACGAACAAAAAAAAAAAAAACATACTACACATTACGTATTTCATTACATATATTTTTTAACAATAAAAAAAACATGACCATACTTTTCTTTTAATCGTGCCATACTCCTGTACATAATAAATAACAATCTTTTACCTATATTTACGACCATAGTAAATATTCATTAATGCTTCACTGATACAAACGGCGTTCAAAAACGGAAATTCTACTCCACGTCAGCTCCATGTGCAGGCATGTACGTAGCTTTGATTTCAATCGACGGCTTCAAACCTTGTTATCAATCAGACGGCTATTGCACGGTCAAACCACACGAACATTACGCTCCGATGAAAAGTTGTTTTGGAAATCTACTGTGGACACGCGTCAGATGGTGATTGTCATCGCTGCCCCTCCGGAGAATACCGCTGCTTGGTGAAAAGTGGTGCGATAAGAGACTGGTGTTTTTCCAGAAAGTAAACACTGTTTGCAGTCGCTGTTGCCATGGCGGATTCTGGCAATGCTCTATAGTTGAAATTACAATTTCAACACTCCCCTTTAATTTCAACTGCTGGGTTATTAGTCATACCCAAACATTTCCTCAAAAATTCAAAACTTTTCTGTTCCAATGGCTTGGTTAGAATGCCTGCAACCTGCTCCTGAGTTCTGCAATGTTTTAAAACAATTTCTCCACTGTTTACCAATTCCTTGATGTAATGAAACTTTGTGTCAATGTGTTTCGTTCTCTTATGAAACATGGAATTCTTGGATAATACAATAGCTGAGCTATTGTCACAAAAAATCACAGTTCCTTTTGTTTGCTCTTGGCATAAACTCCTTTACATCCTTCTCATCCAAATTGCTTGAAATGTTGTTGCTGTAGCTGCCACATATTATGCCTCTGCTGTAGACAATGCTACAATAGGATGTTTTTTAAAAGCCCATGAAATGGCTCCTGAACCCATGTGAAAAAAATAACCGGATGTGCTTTTCCGATTATCTACACTTCCAACCCAATCACTATTAGTGTATCCAATTAAATCTGAACATTCTGAAACAGTATATAAAATGCCAAACCTTTTAGTACCTTTAACATACCTCAAAATTCTTTTTGTTGTCTGTCAATGTGCTTCTTTTGGCCTCTCCATGAATATGGAAATCAAACTAGCAACATGCATTATATCTGGCCTAGTTGCAGTCAAATACATGAGGCTGCCAACTATGCTCTTGTACAAACTAGGATCAAAATCCTTGTTGTTGTCCTCTTTGCTGAGTTTTAGTCCCATCACTGTGGGAGTAATCGCTGCTTTGCTCTCCTGCATATTAAATCTTTCTAATACTTCATTAACATATTTGGCTTGTGAGATAAAAATCCCATTTCCATTTTGTTCTAATTCAATTCCTAAGAAGTATCTCAGCAAACCCATGTCAGTCATTTCAAATTATTCTTTCATGACTGTTTTGAAATTTTCAATAAGATAATCATCATTACCTGTGAAAATAACATCATCAACATATAACGCAACAATCAGTATTTTACCATCATTTTCTTTGATGTAGAGGGTGGGTTCTCCCTCACACTTTTCAAATCCATTTTCCAGTAGATAGGAATCTATCCTACTGTACCACGCTCTTGGTGCTTGCTTCAGCCCATAAAGAGCTTTCTTCAATCTGCACACTTTGTGCTCTTGGCCTTTCTTTTCATAGCCTAGAGGTTGCCAATGTAAACCTATTCCATTTAACACTCCATTTAAGGAATGGCTACTTCACGTCCATTTGGTAAACTTTCCACTTGTTTTGTGCTTGCTATGGACAACACTGCTCTCATGGGTTTCCATTCTAGCAACCGGTGCAAAATTCCCATAGTTCTCTCCCATACTGCTGCTTATATCCTTTGACAACAAGTCTTGCCTTGTGTCTTTCTATTTTTCCTTCAGCATTACTCTTGGTCTTGTAAACCCATTTAACTCCAATGACTTCTTTTCCTTTTGGTAGTTCAACTAAATCCCATGTCTTGTTTCTTTCTATGGCATTGATCTCCTCATCCATGGCTTCTGTCCATTTCCTATCCTTAATTGCTTATTCGAAATGAACAGGATCATCAACATGACAATATAAAGCAAACAAAGAATTCATACCTTCATTTGTTGCCTCTTATTCATAAATTTCACTTAAATTTCTGAATTTCTTACCTCTTTCATTTGGTGTACAAGTGCTTGAAGAAGCACTTAAATTTCCTCCTTGTGATGTGCTTGGAAAAGCACTTTAATTTCTCTTCAAGGGTGTCTCTTGCTGCCCTTGTGTTGGTGTTGCTATTTGGGGATGTATCAGCCATCTCCTCATCATCTTCAACATGAGACAAAGAGTTTTTAACATTCACTATTTTCTCTATGCTTCCATCCCAAGCTTTCTCCTCAATGAACTGAACATCTCTGCTCGCAAAGAACTTCTTGGTGGATGGGTTATACAACCTATAAGCTTTGGATTCCTCACTGTATCCAATGAAAATACATTTCTCCCCTTTGCTGTCCAACTTCTTCCTTAGCTAATCTCGAATGTGTGCATAAGCCACACATTCAAAAAATTTCATGTGGGTGACTCCTTGCTTTCTCCCACTCCATGCTTCTTCCGGCACTATGTTCATGACTGCTTTTGTAGGGCATCTATTCAAAATGTACACTGCACAGTGTACAACTTCAGCCCAATAATCATTTGGCAAATGCTTTGCCTTTAACATGCTCTTCGCCATATCCATGATTGTCCTATTCTTCCTTTCAGCAACTCCATTTTGTTGCGGAGTGTACCTAGTGGTAAACTGCATATGAATTCCATTTTCTCTACAAAAGCGTAGAAATTATTTGGAGATATACTCACCTCCTCTATCAGTTCTTAAAACTTTGATATGCAGCCCACTTTGGTTTTCTACAGGTGCTTTGAAATTGCGAAAAATTTCAAACACTTCACTTTTGTTTTTCGGGGAATAGACCCAAGTTTTTCTAGTAAAATCATCAATGAATGTTAGAAAATATTGACTGCCTGCAAATGATGGAGTTTGCATCGGTCCACATAAATCTGAGTTGACAATCTCTAAGGGTGTTTTTTCCCTTATGTTTTTCCCTGATGGAAAACTTTCTCTGTGTTGTTTCCCTTAGATACAACCTTCACAAAGGCGGTCTGGTTTCTCTATCAATGGTAATCCTCTTACCATTCCTTTTCTGCTCAACAAGTTAAGACCTCCAAAGTTGAGATGTCCAAATCTCAAGTGCCACAACCAATTTTCATCTTTTGGTTCGCTTTGGAAAGCCTCTTGTGTAACTACTAATTTCTACTCCATCTTTCAAATCTGTCTTCATTCTGAGAGGGAACATCCTGTTCCTTGTCATTTTCACTTCAGCAATACATCGTTTGCTGGATGTTCTATCCATGATGGTGCATACATCATTCTCAAAGAAAACATTGTAACCCTTTTGAACAAGCTGTCCAATACTTAAGAGGTTACATTTCATTCTAGGAACATAATAAATATCTGCTATGGTTTTCTTTTCACCTTTCCTTGTTAAGACATTTACTTCTCTTTTTTCCATAACAGAAATTTTACTATCAGTCCCTAGTGTGACTTGTGACTTCACACTTTGATCTAACTTAGAGAACAGGGCTATGTTCCCTGTCATATGGTTACTGCAACTGGAGTCTATAAACCATACATCTTCACTCTTTGTTTTAGCCATATTATATGCAAACAACACATTATCTTGGCTCATATTTTTTGTAGTGAAATTTGCACTAGATCTATTATTCATATCATGCTGCTTCTTCCTACATTCATTTGCATAATGCCCATATTTTTTTTACAATAATAACATTGGACATTGGATTTTTCATACCTTTGTCCTTGAGCATGATGTTGTCCACTTTGTTGGCTGCTGCTTTGGCCTTGGTTCTGATTTGGATTGCTGCCTTTTCCTTAAACATTTGTTGTACTGTTTCTTCCACCTTTGTTTTGGCTTCTGCCTCTTTCTCTTTTTTTTCCTCTGCCTTGACCTCTTCCTCTTCCAAAGGACATCTAGGTATTATAGGCATGTTCTAGAGATGAGTTTTCATTTCTACTCAATCTCTGCTCATGTGTTATCAGTGATGCATGTAGTTCATCAACTGAGAAATTTGTGAGATCCTTTGTCTCTTCTATGGTGGTGACAATCACATCGAACTTTGAGGGTAGGACCCTCAATAGTTTCTCCACAATCCTCTTTTTTTCGAGAATCTCTTCATGAGACCTTATCTGTGTGACTAGACCAATCACTTGTGTGAAGAATGAGCCAATATTATCTGACTCCTTCATGCATAGATTCTCAAAATCTCTCCTTAGCAACTGTAGTTTTGTTGTCTTCACTTTCTCCATGCCATGATAGGCTATCTTGAGAGTTTGCCATGCTTCTTTGGATGTCTTGGCTAATGCTATCCTTGGAAACACACTCTCATGTACTGCTTGATATAAGAAGTAGAGGGCTTTAGAATTCTTCTTCTTATAGGTCTTCAATAGTTCTTTCTCTGCCTGAGTCAAGTTATTAAACTCATCTTCTGCTGGTTCTTCAAAACCATCTTCAACAAATTCCCATGTCTTGTGAGGCAAGCAAAGCTCTCATAGCTATTGCCCAATAGTCATAGTTTTTCCCATTAAATAGTGGGAGCTGAGTATTAAAGATACCCATGCTAGTGCTGGCTCTAGTCATTCTTGCACTCGTAACTATGCTTCAAATACTTGAATGTGTATTTAAAAATCACTGTCTGTCTTCAACAGTAACACAAAAAATTAGCTTGAAAAATACCTTGGATTTTTTTTCACTGAGTCTGCTCGAGAAGATGCTGCAGCAAAAAATCATTCCTTAAGCTTCTTTGACACCTTCAAAGAGCCTGGACAAGTTCTGATACCATGTTGGGAATTTCTGATAATTCCAAACAAAAACTGAACAAAACTGAAGAGAGAACAATGCTCTGTTTTTAGCACAGGATCTTAACACAGGGAAGCAAAAATATTTTGGGAGAACAGAGTGTTTCACATGCACAATAAAAACTTTGCATTCATTAATAAAAACTGACTGTTACAAAGACTTCCTCTCAGAGAGGGATTACATCAAAAAAGCTTCAGTTCCACACAAAAAAAATTTACTCCACACAAAAAAATTTACTCTGTCTTAGCTCGAAATTTTACACTAATGTGTATAAAAAATTTCTTACATTTACTGCTGTAAAAGAAAATTTTTCATTCATTTATGCTACTGCATCTTTTCACATTCTTTCTCTGTATTCAAATTTTCTTCACATTATTGTGTAATATTTTCTCACGCGCTGCTGCGTGCTTCCCTTACCTCGTTCTCGCTTACCTTGTTCTTTCCACAAACAGCTAAAAAAACATACCACACATTCCGTATTTCATTGCATATATTTTTTAACAATAAAAAAACATGACCATACTTTTCGTAAATAATAAACTGCAATCTTTTACCTATATTTATGACCATAGTAAATATTCATTAATGCTTCGCTGATACAAACTGCGGTCAAAAACGAAACTGACGGCGTCAGTTCCATGTGCAGCATGTCCGTAGCTTTGATTTCAATCGAGGGCTTCAAACCTTGTTATCAATCTGAGGGCTATAGCACGGTCAAACCACACAACATTACGCTCCAACGAAAAGCTGTTCTGGAAATATGCTGTGGACACGCGTCAGATGGTGATTGTCATCGGTGCCCCTCGGGAGAATACTGCTGCTTGGTGAAAAGCGGTGCGACCGGAAAGTAAACGCTGTTTGCAGTAGCTGCGGATTCCAGCCATGCTCTGCAGTTGAAATTACAATTTCAACTTTTAGGTGCTTTCTCGAATGAGAAAGACCTGTGGGTGTAAAAAGTGGCGTTTTATCGTTTTTTTTTGGTTTTGCAAGTGAGATTAGTTCAACTTAGGGAATTTCTCGAATAACCTCTTCGGATATAAATGGCGTTTATTGAAGATTTCACTTCAAATGGCCATTTCATTTTCTTTTTACCAGTAAAACGCATTTAAGCCAAGAATAAAAACGACCCACGGGGAGGGCGTGCATAATTTAAGTAACGGGATTCGATAAATAAAGTCGTAGATTTTGGAGGATTTCTCGGCATATTTTTCTAAAAATTGTTGTAAGCACAAAGATCAACATTTTAAAACCAGATTCGGGTAAAAGCTGATCCAAAAATGTTAACCAGATTCTGATAAGAACTCATCCAAAAGAGTTAGACAACACTAAAAGTCATGCATGACTGTAAGCTTCACCTAGGGACGGAAGCCATCGTCTCCAGCCGTGCTTGGCTGCCAAGAAAACGCAGAAAATAAGGTACGGAGCCTAGATTCAAGTCTCTTTAATAATATTAAAGATTAAAATGCATATGTCTACCTCCTCCGACGTAGTTTGAGCGGGATCACCAGAAGACCATGTGTTGAGGCGATTTCTAGCTTTAGCAGCCTGCAAAATTCAAATTAATTAGTGCATGACCACTATCAATATTCATGAACACGACACAAGAATCTGCGCTCTCCTGTTTAATAGTTTGTCCTTACCTCTCCCTCCCAATCACATCGATATGTAATATAAGCAAGCGCGAGAGTCTGCACTGCTGTTCCGCAAATCATTCCTGTCCATATTCCCTGTAAAGTAAATTCGTTTTGTCACGAATGTATTAATGCGCTATGTAGAAGCTCTTGTTTTTCATTGACTTCACATACAGATGGGTCTTCGTCCAAAATTGACAAAGCTAACAGTAGAATTATGTGGGAATCACCTTGACACTTAAATCAAATACCCAACCAAGCAAAACGCCTAGCGGAACTCCAATGACGTAGTAACACCCTATGTTGATCCATGCTACGTAAGCTTGCCACCCAGAGCCAATGGCTAAACCTGAAATCATTGCAAACAAAACTTGCACATTTAACTGTCACTGTAAGCAAAAAATTTCTTGTGTTGATACCATATATGGGGAAATTGTATTAGATCATGGTCTGTCATACCATCTAACAAGTTTTCGTTAGTGATTAATTTGACTTATTCCATTGTTACAGGTTTTCGTTACATGGGGTTTTGTTAGTGAGTAATCCAAGCTGCCTTAAACTTCTTTGAAGGAGAAGACAGTTGTAGGGTCAAATAAGTGCTCTATAGTCAAGGAATATTGAATCAGAATTATCTGCATCACTACGTGTCACATCCCATCTTCCTCATATAGAGTCTTCTCATAAACCAATTAAAAACTTTAAAAAGCTAGTCAATTACATTATATACCACAAGAATAACAATTGTGCTGGTCCACGGGTAAAATAGTGAATGGTTCCATAAGGAAGTTTTATAATGTTCATTGGTTTGAAATTTCGCTGTTATCTTATTGGTTTGATTTCTTATTAGAGATCAACGAGAGGTTACTTTTCATCAGAAATAGACTAGATGTTATACTGGTAACGATGAAAATCAATTTCATATCACAGAAATCTGAAACCGACCAACTACCTTTTTTAGACTTTTAAAAGAAACTCATTCTGATTTTCTTTTCCATATAACTGACCTAGGCTTCTTACATGGAGTATAATTTTTCAGAAAGTTTCTCATATAGAGTTTATTTTTTTGGAGTTTAATTTTAAAAAAATACGGGACTATTTTTCAAACTCCAAGCTATTCATTTATCAAACTTTATCAAACCTAAACTTCTCATAAGGTGTTCATATGGAGTTTAATTTTCAGAAAAATACGATACTAGCTTTCCAAACTCATGGTAACCATAAAAGTTTTTCTCAAAACATTCAGACAAAAGTTAAGTTTTGAAAATCACAGCATTTTAACAGACTATATATTCTTAAATATCACAGCATTTTAACATACTATATATTCTTAAATAGTAGCCATCTTCTAATTATTCAATAATTTTTGTTTAAAAA